>CAUYSK010052152.1:0-45987 GCA_963575035.1 Avahi laniger
GGGTACTGCATGGATTAAACGAGCGTCAGAAGAGAAATCGTCTGGAAGCTTGTTTTTTCTTTGCTGTCACGACATAAAGGTGAACCATTTCTACACTGTATTGTTAGCTGTGATAAAAAATTGATTCTTTTTGACAATTGCAAGCATTCGGCACAATGGCTGGATAAAGATGAAGTGCCAAAACACAGTCCAAAACCTAATATTCATCAAAAAAAACTAATGTTGTCTGTTTTGGTGGTTCAGCACTGGTATTATCCACTAGAGCTTCATGAAACCTGGTCAATCGATTTAGTGGATGTCTACTGCAACCAATTGGATGAACTGATGGGGATGCTTGGATTAAGCAGCCGAGATTGGTCAATAGAGACAGGCCAGTCCTCTTGCAAGACCACATGTCACAAAAAACAATGTACTCAAATTATAGAAGCTGAACTTGGAAACTCTCTGTCATCCACCATATTCACCAGACCTTGCACCAACTGACTTCCACTTCTTCCAGGCTTTGGACCACTTCTCACAGGAACAATATTCAATTCCCAACAAGCTGTGGAAAATACCTTTTGTGATTTCATTGTCACTCACTCCCCAGGCTTCTTTGCTGCTGGCATAAACAAGCTATGTTAAGATGGCAAAACTGTGTCGATAGTTTAGGTGAATACTTTGATTAATTGTACTGCTTCTTGTTTGAGATATAGTAAACTACACTTTTGATTCGAAATTGGACACTTCATATTTAATGACCTAATAGAAGGTAAAAAAGTGGAATTTTTTAAAAAATCAGAAGTAAATGAAAGAAGGGGTAAAATAAAGTGACAAATAAAGATAGGCAAAGGAAGTCCATGAAAGAAATTCCAGTAGACATTAATAACAACCTAGAGGATGGAGGTGGAGTGAAAGAAAAAGAAAAAAATAGTACATATTTTAATTCAGGAAAGCTTTTGAAAAAGCATATCACATACATAAGAATATGGTTCTAAAATGACCAATGTCAAGAAATACTGAACTTTAAAAAAAAGAAAAATCTTTGACATTAGACACAAAAAAATAAATTAACCCAAAAGAGAAAAAAACTAGTTTATCATCAGTCTTTTTGACAGCTACACTTTAACCCCAATGAAAACGAAAGAACACATTTAAGATGTGCAATTTAAAAAAATGAGATATGACTTAACTTCAATGAGATTGGCTTTTATCAAAAAGTCCCAAAACAACAAATGTTGGTATGAATGCAGAGAGATGGGAATACTCATATACTGCTGGTGGGACTGCAAACTAATATTAATACAATCTCTATGGAAAGTAGTATGGAGATACCTCAAAGAACTAAAAGTAGAACTACCATTTGATCCAGCAATCCCACTACTGGGTATTTACCCAAAGGTAAAAGAGACATTATATAGAAAAGACATTTGTACTTGAATATTCATAGCAGCACAATTCACAATTGCTAAGATGTGGAAACAACCCAAGTGACCATCAATACATGAGTGGATTAATAAAATGTAGTATATGTATACCATGGAGTACTAGTCAGCCATAAAAAATGCTGAACTAGCACGTACTGTATTATCCTGGATGGAGCTGGAGCCCATTATTCTAAGTGAAGTATCATGGGAATGGAAAAACAAACACCACATGTACTCACCATTAAATTGGCACAAATCTTTCAAAACTTATGTGCACATATGGAAGTAACATTCATTGGGTGTTGGGCAGGTGATGGGGAGAAGAGGATGGGTAAATTCACACCTAACTGGTCTGTTGCACGCTGTCTGGGGGATGGGTACGTTTGTAACTCTGACTCTGGAGGTGCAAAAGAAATTTATGTAACTAAAGCTTTTGTACCCCCATAATATTCTGAAATAAATAAAAAAAAAAGAAATGTAAGGAAGTGGTAACTTAAATAATCAGGATAGTGATTACTTTTGGGAAAAGGGAAGAGATTGCAAATAGTATGGGGATTATGGAGAGACTTCTGGGTGGCTAGCAAATTTCTATTTATCGATTTCAGTGGTATTTATAAAGTGTCTGTCTTAAAATATCTCATTGAGCTATATATTTTTTGTGTGCTTTTCTGTATCTATATTTCATTTTCGCAGAAAAAGATAAACATGAAAACCATTGATTTATCATTTATGAAGCATTCACTTAGACACTAGCATATATTTTCTTAGTGTATAATTTTAACTCAAAATATACACTTATTTTAAATTTCTGCAGCACAGGAATTTATCCAGTCTCTCAAGCCAAATATTAGAAAGTTATTATATACATCATGTTTTCCTCATGCTCGAGCAAATTTGGCCATTCTGCTTTCTTTTCCACACATATCTCCTTTTCTTGTCATCCTCATCATCAATGCCTCCTTTCAGAGTTATAATATTTCTCTTTTGTATAATAGATATTGCCTGATATCTAATCACTACACTCTGACTGTGTTCTATTTAATCCTCCATAATGCCACCAAAGTGATATTTAAAAAATTAACATTTGAGATATGATCATTCAAGACTAGGATGTCAAATGTAATTTAAAGAAAGCAAATGTAGAAGTAGGTTTTACATTCTCTCAGTAGAGCTTAAATACATTTTTTTTTAACTTTCGATTAGCACTATTTTAAAGCAAGTTTGATTCAATCATTAGAGGAAGTAATAAGACTAAATTACATGAATAGAACAATTACAGAAGGTTCTGATGTTTCAAAGAAAAGTGAATGATATTCTTTGAGTGATACTAACTTACCACCATTGAGGCTTATCATGGCATTTGTTATCTTAGAAGCTGATCATCTAATTAAGCTAAGTGCACTATGATTATACATTGGGATCATCGAAAAGATTAATCTTTAGATCTAGTCAATCAGAAGATATCCAAAGCAGCTTGTAGGGTTTCTTTTGTTATTTTTCAATATGACTAGTAGAGTTACAGACAAGACTCTTACACGGTCATGGACAATGCATTTTCAATCTGGAAAATGCCTAAAGGGCCTAACATTCTCATTTTACATATACCGACATTTAGGCAAAGAGATGGGAAGGTTTGCTCAATTTCCTAGCACTAGTGGTGACAGATAAAAGGAACCAAGTCTTTCAACTCCCAACCCATTGCTCTTTCCTCTTGAGTATCTGGTTTTGATGTACTTTAGGGTAGCAGGAGATTTCTATTATCCACTGAGTTTTTCAATGGATAAATATACTACTGAGTCAAACTGTTTATCAATGTTTATTTTATTAGATTATAATTAATTACATATTTTTCAGAGAGTGAGTAAAAAACAAGTTAAAATCATAGTTCCAATAAAAATATCAATTAACAGTCCACACACCTATAGTGAACTGATCTTCAACAAAGGTGTCAAGAACATATAGCAGGGAAAGGACACTCTCTTCAATAAATGGTGCTGGGAAAACTGGATATCCATATGCAGAAGAATGAAACTAGACTCTTATCTCTCATCATATATAAAAATCAAATAAAAGTGAATTAAAGACTTAAATCTAAGACCTGAAATTATGAAACTACTAAAAGAAAACATTGGGGAAATGCTTCAAAACGTTGGTTTGGGCAAAGACTTCTTGAGTAATAACCCCAAAGCACAGTCAACCCAAGTAAAATTGGACAAATGGGATCATATCAGGCTAAAAAGCTTCTACACAGCAAAGGAAACAATTAACAAAGTAAAGAGACATCTCACTAAATGGGAAAAATATTTTCAAACTACCCATCTGACAAAGGATTAATAATATTAATAACTAGAATATATAAGAAACTCCAACAACTCAATAAAAAATCAAATAATCCAATTAAAAATGGTCAAAGAATCTGAATAGCTATTTCTCAAAAGAAGACATATGATACAAATGGCCAACAGGCATATGAAAAAATGGTCAACATCATTAGTTATCGGAGAAATGCAAATCAAAACTACAATGAGATATCATTACACCCCAGTTAAAATAGCTTTTATGAGAAAGACAGGCAATAACAAATGCTAGTGAGGATGTGGAGAAAAGGGAACCCTGTTACACTGTTGATGGGAATGTAAATTAGTGCATCCACTATGGAGAACAGTATAGAAGTTCCTCAAAAAACTAAAAATAGAACTACCATATGACACAGCAATCTCACTGCTGGATATATATCCAAAGGAAGGGAATTCATATTAAAAAGATATCTGCACTTCCAAGTTTATTGCAGCATTATCACACTAGCCAAGATATGGAATAAACCTAAGTGTGCATCAATGGATGAAGGTATAAATATATTGTGGTACATATACACAACGGAATATTATATAGCTATAAAAAAGAATGAAGTCCTGCCATTTGCAACAACATGGAGGGAACTGGAGAACATTATGTTAAGTGAAATAAGCCAAGCACATTAAGACAAATCTTGCATGTTCTCATTCATATACGAGAGCTAAATATTAGAAACAATTGATCTCATGGACACAGAGAATAGAATGACAGTTACCAGAGGCTGAGAAGCATAGTGGGGAGGGGAGAATAAAGTAGGTATGGTTAATGGCTGAAAAAATATAGTTAGATAGTTAGATAGAAAGAACAATATTTGATAGCACAACGGGGTGACTATAATCAATGATAAGTTAAAGTGTATCTTAAAACAACTAAAAGAATGAAATTGGAATGTTCCCAACACAAACAACTGTTAAATGCCTGAGGTGATGGATACCCCAATTACTCTGATTTGATTATTCACATTGTATGCCTGTATCAAAACATCACATGTACCCTATAAAGATATACAACTATTGTGTACCCATAATACTACTTGGGAGGCTGAGGCAGGAGGATCCTTTGACCCTAGGAGCTCGAGGCGGCAGTGAGCTATGATCATGTCACTGCACTCCAGCCTGGGTGACAGACCCAAACAGTCTTTTTAAAAACAGATCCATTCTTCATGAGTCACAGCAAAATAATAATGCAGTGATGCTTCATTTAGACAGCTTTAAGGGACATTGTTTATAAAAATGTTCTTTCCCTTTGTTACTAGTGTCAGTATGTCTGGATTGCCAAAGGAGTTATAAAAATAAAAAAAGAAGTTGACAATCTTAATAATGCAATTATTTTCTTTGTCATTTCCATAAAGAATTAGCAGATCATCTGGATTTGAGCAATTCATGTGGCTCTAGCTATAAGATTGGGAACTTTTTTCTTTTAGGAAATAAATTGAGGGGTTCATCCATCAAGTGTCTAATCACTTCTTTTCTTTAGAGCAGTTAGAACATGTTAGCAGTGATGCTGAAAAGCTGGCAACCAAAGATCTCTTTTTGCTTCATATGGTTTCCTAGAAAATCAATAGTCTTTTTAAAGATAAAACTTTATTTTTGTTACCTTGGTTCCGCATTACTTTAAAATGGGCTATTTATCATACAAGCTATAATGGAATTGTCACATATATGCCAGAAAAAATTTCCTGTTCCTAAAATAAATAATTCTGATTAAATATATAAAAGAATATTAATTTTCTTTGTGCAGTATTTAGTAAATTTCGATTTGCTATAAACTTTATCTGCATAGATAAGGTAACATTAAGGCCCTCAGTTGGTCATTTAAATAAATATGATTTTTTTTTTCTGAAACATTTGGCAAGGTATCATAGCTACCACTGAGACCTTGACGGTTGCAACTGTGAATGACCTTCCCCTGACATTGGACAAGAGTAAACAAGATGCTTCTGTGTACGGTGTAGCATTGCTCTACTTCTTGAAAATTATAGTACTGTAGCTATCTAATTGCTCATGCATTTTTCAGTTTATAAAATTATCCCAATATTTTCCTCCTCCTATATATTAAAACATTCTCAATATGGAAAGCATCTGACATTAAAATAGATAACAAACTTGTTTTATGTATTTCTCCTATTGTGAGTAATTGATTAAAAAGGAAATGTTATGGCTCACAAATTATATTTCAACATAAATATTAAACAGTAAACGCTTATTAAAATAGATTTTAGGAGTTAGGAAGTAAAGTTTATGGGAAAGTAATTGAGTTTAATCGATGTGCATATTAGACATTAGAATATATAATTTAATGATTTTGAAATATGCAAAATGTCCAAGGAGAGGGAAGGGTAGACAAGTATTCTCATCTCCATCCCCAAAGAGGCTGGGTGCAGCAGGCTCAAATGCAGTAGAAGCACTTTAAGTTGGAAATACAAGCACGGGAGTGTCTGGGGCTGGGAAACACTGGGAGGCTTTCTTCACAGGCCTCTGAAAAGGTTGTTGCCTATGAACTGTAGTTGGTTCCACTATTGCAATTATTTCTTTCTTCTAGCTCTGACTGGTAGATAATATTGGGAATTTATTCATGAAGAAATAACATTTACTATACAGTCATATGTGAGAATAGTCACTTGAAGACCTTGTCCTCTTTCTTGGCAACTTATCCTCATTGCCTACAATGGAGCATGACACCTAGTAAATGGACAAATACTATTGGCTGATTTATAAACCAGGCATTCTGCCCAATTGCAGGCAGGACAGGGAAGGGGAGCACAGTGAATAAGAGCGTGGTCTCTGGAGCCGCAGGGAAAATTCAAAGCCTAGGTCCTCCACTTACCAGCGGTATGACAGTGAGCAAGTAACTTTATCTCTCTGTGCCCCAATTTCCTCATCTTTAAGATGGAACATTAGCATTTAAGTAAAAATTAGATATTTGGGATATTCAAAGGAAACAGTACAGAAACAAAAATGAGGTAAGTTAGTCACAGTGAACTTTCGAGAAATGCATATTGAAGTAGAAATATTAAAATACAAGGCACCATGGCACAAGATTCTAGCCGGCTTCCCCATAATTATTTCAGTTATAACCAATATCCTATAGCAGACTCTCAAGTTTATCATTTGACATTTTATAGCCTTAGTTTTCTTTGTATTTGGTAAATTTTGGGGGATCTACAAATAGTTAACCCTTTGAAGCACTTACGTAGTATCTTATGTATCGATTATTGTTCTAAGTACATTTTCATGTATTTTTCAGGTTTTCAAGGAAATTTTGCAACACTTAAACACAGTGTGAAGAGTAAAAGCAACATCTGGAAAAAGCTGTCCATGAAAACTAAATCCTCACAGACTCTTCAGATGTCAGGATAGGGATTTTTTTCAAAGACAGAAAAACCATGGGTTAAGATGTTTCATGTGTCTGGAATGATGAGCACACGAACGAAGAGCTTCGATAGTCAGCTCATTACAGAGATCAGTTAAATGCCTCGAATTTCAAAAATGTTGAAAATAACAGTTATATCTCCTTCCTTCTTTTCCTCAAAGCAAAAAAATGATGAACCATGTGACATGGTTCTAAAAATTACAAAAGTAATAATTTGAAATGTACAGGATACTTCAAATAATTCACCTCCATGTTTTGAACCATCTTCCTGCAACCAAAGTATTGCAATGTACTCAGACATAGCAGGGAGCAGGGTCACATACAGTGACCTCTATTGAGCTTCTAACAGCAGCATGGCATTCTGCTAGGTGTTTCTGTCCAAGCCATATGAGAAGTCCACAGTAAGAAAACATGGGGCCGGGTGCGGTGGCTCACGCCTCTAATCCTAGCACTCTGGGAGGTCGAGGTAGGTGGATTGTTTGAGCTCAGGAGTTCGAGACCAGCCTGAGCAAGAGCGAGACCCCGTCTCTACTAAAAATAGAAAGAAATTAGCTGGACAACTAAAAATATATAGAAAAATTAGCTGGGCATGGTGGCACATGCTTGTAGTCCCAGCTACTCGGGAGGCTGAGGCAGGAGGATTGCTTGAGCCCAGGAGTTTGAGGTTGCTGTGAGGTAGGCTGACGCCAGGCACTCTAGCCCGGGCAACAGAGCCAGACTCTGTCTCAAAAAAAAAAAAAACTAAAAACATGGAAGTAAATTATGTGAAATTGGGACATGGAGATTAGGCAACAGACAAAATAATGGGAAATGATTAATTACTCTTCTTAAGTAAATAAAAAATAAAAGTATCATCAAGGCCATCTTTTTCCTTAAGATTATATTTGATCTGTTATCATCGGTTATTGGCATACTCCTGATCCAAAATGGTTTTATTTTGAGAGAAACACAATCACTGGAGAAGATGCTTGTCTTTGAAAAGAAAAGAAAAAAAAAACAAAAACAGGTGATAAACACTGAAAATTTAACTGCAGAAAAACACTAGACCTCAGCAAAAAGGAATAATGTATTGCCCTGTGGGCTACAGTCTCAGCCATGTGCCTATTTCTGCTGCTCTTTATGAGGGAGAAGTCAGTTGTTAAATGTGACATCTGACTCAAAGATCAAATTACTCAGAATCCTGAAAAATAAACTGGTGTGACTGTATATATTATTTACCTATTTTTAATAAATGCATGTATTTAGGCACAATTATGCATTATGATCTACCATTCTGTGGCTCTTGCACATTTTAGAGTTATCATCATCACAGGTTTTGTGAGATTGATATGTAACTTAAAAATAAATGCTTCAAATAATTCATGAAAGGCAATATACACTGAACACTCAAAATTAGATACACACTCTTAAAACATCGAATGCCTTTTGTTCTCATACACATAAACTTGTGTTTGATATCTCTCTACTTTTAGCTCTTTAAGTCAAAGCTAAAATATATTTGATTCAACTTAGCTTTCATTTGAAGAAATTACCTTAGCTGAGTGTCTTGAAAAAAATAAATGAGAAATTTGAAAGAGAGAGTGAATAAATTAGGGGAAGAAAACCAAAGCAGAAATCCTCACTGCAGAAATAATTAGGAAAATGTCCTATAGAGATACACAGATTCTTACCTCTCTGGAAACTATAACCTCCTGGAAGTTTTCATCTTCCTCTTTGCGAACACTTACAAACAAAGGTAGAGTATATTTAAAGAATATGCAAACATATGGCTTTAGATATTAATTAGACAGGATCAATGAAAACAGAGTAAAAACTTTTATACCAAACAATGAATTCATTAAAAATGTTCAAGACACCAAGTCTGATATTGTTTTGGGGGTGTCAGATAACAATATAAAATGAAGTATGAACAAGAACCCCAAGAAACACATTCATGAGGGGGAAAAAGATAATTCCATAGAAGTCCCTCCATCTAATCTTTATAGATTTTAGGAAGTGGTATGAATATTAAAACATTATCTGGAGACATGTAGTTAAGATGATTCACAATACAGGTTCATATAGATTTACAATTGGACACATCTCTCCTTCAAACACTTAGCATTGATAGAAAAAAATTTCAAGGCAAACAAAATGATATAGCTTCTAAAAATAAGATAAATATCTTGGGGAAGAAATAGGACAGAAACCTAAGTGGCAATTTCACTGAAGGCATATACCTACTGAACTAGGGAGCTCAAAGCGAGCAGCATTGGTCCACAATTTTGGCTGTTGTGGGGTGGAGGAGACTAAAGCACTCTGCATTAGAACTGCTAAGTAGATCCTGGTGCTCTAGTTAGGGCCAGAATTGAAACAAGCTAACTGCAATTGGGTCTGTGGTATCCTTGGTGTCACCACCAGGCAAAGATCCCATATTACCAAATTCAGAATGACAATAAACTTCTATAAATTTATCAGTGGTGATTCCAACTGCATTACTGTGTATATGAGTTCTCTTTGCTAGAGCAGATACCAATGCTACAGGCACAATGTATGAGGTCATGGATCTGGAAAATGTATTCTTTTCCATACCCACAGAAATTGATAGTATCACACTAATTGGACCACCTAAGCAAGAAACAACAGGTATACCGGAGGCCTTGGTGAGAAACATGTGTTCCAAAGAATGGAAGACAAATTTTGTGAAGATTCAGGCTGCTGTAACTTTAGTAAAATGTTTAGGATTCCAGTGGTCAGAGATGTGCCAGACATCCACTAAGAAATAAAAGACAAATTGCTGCATCTTGCAATCTAAAGGAGGAAGCTTAATAACTGAGCTGCTGCTCTGGGGTCTGAAAGCAGCATATCTGCACTTGGGAGTAATGCCTTGGCCCTTATTGAAGTCACATGGAATCCTACCAGCTTTGAGTGTGGCCCAGAGTTAGGAAAGGGCTCTGCAGCAGTTGAGACTGTATTAAGAGTAGCCCGGCCACTTGGCTCCTGATGCCAGCACACACTCCGGTGTTGGTGTCCATGGTGAAAAAAAGATGAATATGGAAATTATGCCAACTCCTTGTGGGAGAATCATAATTTCAGCCCTTGATTTTTGAAGCAAAAGTATGCCATCTGCAGGCCAGAATTACTTGCCTTATAAGAAATGGCTCCTGCAGTGTTACTTGGGACTTTATGGAACACTTGACCATGGGCCACCATGTGATACTTTTATGAACTGTCGGTCATAAGCTGGGATCTGACAGCTCTACCAAGTCAGAAAGGTGGGCATGTCTAGAAGCAATGAGATGTCCTATATCCAGAAGTTTCTTCTTTATCTGCTATTTACCAAATAAGCTTCATGGATTTTGAAGATGTAAAGATCAGAAGACATCACTGTCAACTATTTTATGCCGGTATTTCCTATATCGTGATTTTAGAAAAAGGCTTCTGAAAGAAATTTTTAAGAATGCCTTTTCATTTTATCTCAACACATAAAGATTTTATTTATGAACATTTTCATATATTTATATGCAAATACTGTCTTTCTTTGATGTTTCACTTTCTGAAAGCAAAGAAGACATGTTTTGCCTCAGGCATTTCATTCCTATCGTGAGCTTTATGGAGATAGACAATAATATGTTGTAGTACTTTTAAAAAATTCTTTTTTTAGTTTCAGAGTATTACAGGAGTACAAATGTTTTGGTTACATGGATTGCTTTTGTACAGTTTGCGTCAAAGTATAAGAATGCCCATCACCCAGGATAGCGTACATTGTGCCTGGTAGGTTTGATCTCACCCATCCCCACCTCCCCCCGCCCATCTGCTTGATTTCCATTGAGTTTTACTTCCCTATGTGCTCATGAGTGCTGATCGGTTGGTTCCAATTTAACAGTGAGCACATGTGGTGTTTGTTTTTCCTTTTTGCAATATTTCACTTAGGAGAATGGTCTCCAGTTCCATCCAGGCTGTTACAAAAGGTGTTAAAAATTCTTATAACTACTGTGTGGTAAACCTGTTTCTGTTTACAGAATTCTGGTGTAGAAAAGTCCTTCAAAATAAATCTGTTTTTAGAAAGCTAATGTGAAAGATTTAGGGACTTATAGATTTATTTTAATGAGATACGTTAAACTTTGGGATATAATGATTACTGATAAAGAATATAGAATAAAATATTTATAAAAAAGTATGCTTTAAAAAAGCTGATTTCACTCTTTAATAAAGGAAATAAAAGTTAAAGTAATTTAATACATTTATATTCACATAAAATACCATATATATATATACAAATGTGCATACCTGCCTATATTCCTCAGTAAATTCCATGAATACGCACACGTACACACTTCATAAGGGTTACACTCTGCAAATATGAAAAAATATCTTCCTTTTTAAGGCTAATTTAAAATCATCATGCAATTGACTTTTATTATCCACAAGTTTGTATATAATTATGATGTAGCTTTTTGGTTTAAAAATAAACATTTATTGAATTTAAATTAAAAATAACATATCTTTACTACTTCGTTGCTTATTAAAGTTTGCAACTTTTTAAACTTTGATTGGAATTATATTATTATTATCATTCAATGCCTAGAAGTCCTGAAAAATATCATAGAAATTAAAAAACACATAATTTTTTTCTAAAAGGGTTATAATATACATTTAGAAAAAAATCAACATACAAAGGAAACAAAAATGATGAAAATAGTAATGGAAATTAATGAGGAAAATATCTGTGGAATCAGTAATAACATCATGCACATGCAAAAATGATTTGATCCACTGGCATGAAAAACATTCAGGAAGGTATCAATAAAGAAAATATGATACATTTAAGAAAAATTGAGGAAAAGAAAGGAAGACAGTGAGGAAAACTACTCTGTAAAATAACATCTCCTTTTGTTAATATAAAGCATGCAGCATTTATAATCATCTCTACAAATGCGCTAGCAAAATCTCACACAATTTACTTTTCTAATGTATAAAAGCAATTCATTGCTTAAGAAATATTTAATTTGTCCGTTATGTTAGAGAAAATGTGGTAAAAAATATCCAAGACTTTACACTTTAATACAACTAGAGTTGATACCAACTTAATATCTGAATAAATTATATATAAAATATATGCTATAGATATATGCATATATATCAAACACACATATCCACTTAAAACAATATGTATTTTTCACAAAAGCGAGAATATTTGAATTCTTGTACGTATAATAGCTTACATTTATTTCAAATAGAAGGTGTTAAGCTCAAATACCCTGTTAGTTAAAATTTATTATATTATTAAATTTTTTTGATCATTTTGTAAATATCTAGTTGTTTGATCACCTTAGGTCAAGTTTTTTAAACTACATGCATATTCAGAACTATAATTTCCTTCATTTGTTTTATAATAATAAAAACATTATATGAGATTGATTTCTTTTAATTTTACAAGTACATTTACACAAAATAAATATAATCAAGCCAATACATTGATATTTATACATAATTTACTTTCCTGATTTTTTGACTTCACATAAATAAAAATAGTAATCTTTACGCACATGTTGTGTGTACGTATGTACATGTTTTGTGTATGTAGTATTTTGTGTATATGTGTTTTATGTATTTATGTTAAGACATCAATGAAGTTAACAGATTTCTTTAAGCAAACTAAATAATGTCATGTAATATGAGAATAAAATTTCACTGCGTCTTTAAAACTCCAAAGTATTTGAAAATTAGTATAATATTTTTAGCTAGTGATGGAAAAATTTCCAGATGGTAAAAAATGTGAATGATAAAAATAGGCAAATTGAAATTAGAACTGTGATGGATTAATTTCCTCTTGGTTGTCCTTATGTTGTTTATATTCATGCCAAATACATGAGCCAATAGTCTCAAAAAACACAGACAGTAAAGACAAGAAAAGGAAAGGAAAATTCCTAAAGTCGTTGTTAATAACATTTGCAATTTGAAAATCAAAATAACTATCCATAAAATCATCTTGGTTCTCTTGTTCTCTTTAGTTTTTCAAAACGTGTGTCTTAAACTTTAAAAGCCATTTCTTTCACGCCCTTTTGAATGTAAGTGCATATCAGATGATTACTAGAAATAATGTGGCCAAAGTTGGAGCTCTGCTTGCCTGAGAAGATGAAGCTGTCCCTGAGATGTCATATGAACAATCAAGACATCCCCAACTAAAATAGGTCCGCTATTTTTCCTTGAAAAGTAAGAATGAGTTTATCAAACACTTATGAAATAAAATAAGCAGGCATCAAGGAAAGTATAATTCTCCCAAAGTTGAGGTTAAATTTTCCATTATTTTTATGTCTCAGATTAATTTCTATCAGTGAATTATAAACTTCCACAATAGCTCACGAAAGATACTATGGTCCACTAGCAATGTTCTTGGGTCTGAAAAAGCAACAGTGAAAGGTGACTTTTAATCCCCCCAACTGGCCACAACTGTCTCTTTTGACAGTTGTGTGACTATTGACCACCTGTGGGAAAAGCCTTGGCATGCGTTGGACCCTTGCACCTTGGAGGAAACAGCATTAAATATCACACTGACTGCACGTGCAGTGAAACATAAATTAATGGAAATGGTCCTGAGTGGGCTATTTGGACATCTTATGCCTTTGGGCTACTAAAATAATCTGTTCTTTACTTTTAATGTTTGTTGCCAATAATTAATCATTCTATTTCAATATTTCCCAAACATGTTTCTCAGATATACCAAGGCTAAGGCTTCTGTGGCTAAATAATATCTCTGAGAAATGTTGGGATAAACACACTAACTCCACGTCTTTGGCACAGACATCCTCAAATGCATTAGCACGCTAATGAGCACCGTTGCTCTCCAGGAGAGCACTGCTGCATGTGGCTGTTCCAAGTATATAAACATAAATCATACATCAGCTAGAGTCCTTTTGTCCTTCAATTTCTGGGTAACATTGCTCCAAAATCTGAGCTCCTGTTCTTTGGATTTTGAAAGTCTCATGTCTACTACCAAATTCTTACATATCTCATTGCAGATTGGAGGCAGGTTGCAGAAATCACAATGGCAAGTTTTGGGATCCAGAAGCTTATTCAATTTTTTTTTTTTTACTTTTGAAAGTGGTATTTTATTTTTATTTATTTATTTATTTTTAAATTTTTATTTCAAGATATTCGAGGGTACAACCATTCTGGTTACATTTTATGTCTTTGCCTCACCCAAGAGAGGGTTAGAGGCATGCCTTTCCCCTTCTACAATGCTCACTCAATTTTGTAAGCACTGTTTAGGAAAAAGTAATATAAAATTACTAATACGTAATAAGGCATAACATTTAATATTTACTTGCAAGGAAAAAAAGAAATCACAATGAAAATTGCACATTTTAAAAGCTGAAAAATTCCCCGAACATTACAATGTCCAGAAAAATAATATTTATATTAATTATCTGAAACACCTTGATTATACTTTTCTTACAATTTGTGGCTATACTCTTTGATAATTTCTTTACATGACAACAATTTTGCAGTACATTTTCTATTGAGAAAATAAATGCCAGTTTCTTGGTACGTTTGATTAAGGTTTGAGGGTTTTTTTTTTTATTTTTTTGAAAGTTTAGAAAGTCACTTTCAATTTAACAAATTGTTCTTGATGATATCAAGTAAATTTTTAGGATATTGTCAAATCTGGGGAATCCTTGATCAGCTTTCTTTCATATATGAACTGTACTATTTCGGAGTGTTTCAGGTGTTCTTGTGTGCTGACCAGTATTAACTAGTCCTTAAATTGGTGATGTCCATCCACTTCATCCCCAGTGTCTTTGTTGAAGTGACATATTATCTTTATGTATGTTATCTTTATTGATAACAATATTTTGTGTTAATTTGATATTTAATGTGTTCATTATGATTCACAACTTTCCCTATGTGATCTATCACTATTCACTACTCATTTTGATTAGTATTTAGTTTAATTTTGGCTCTCAACATTGCCATCCGGTATTGAACAAAGGGATTTTTTGTGTGTGAATTTATAGATGCAAGTGCTTTTTACTAGCAACTTTTAGAAAAAAACCTTTAGAGAATTACAAAGGCAGAAAACGCTTTCTGCAAGAGCAAGAAGAGATGCCAATGCCACTTGGGGTTATAAATTGAAGCCAAAGAATCTGCACTGATGAGATATCAAATTGAAAGTTGAGCTAAGAGTATCAATGTTACTTTTCAAGAATAATATAAAAACTTAAACTAACCATCCTTCTCTGCTTTCTATAGTCATAACATGTATTTGCAAAATGAACTGGTTTTCCCAAGACCCTGAGGTTTTAATATTTATTGTTACAGTTTGTAGAACATAATCTTTAATATCAAATGACCTTGCTTGTTAATTCGTTATCTTGTGTAGTAATAATTTTCAAATTGGAATCTCTGATTGATAAAGGCATAAATATTGGCTGTTTTTTTCTTAGTAATGAATTTTTAAAATTGTATTTTCTTACTTTTCATTTGTGTATAAAGAGGAATAAATGATGGTTCTGGTGGATTCCTTATTTTAAAGCACTACTTAGGAGAGGGTTTTCTATTCACAGTTACAGATTTTATTTTGTTAATGTGGTCCTGTAATTTTTTAAGGTAATATTTTATGTTTAATGTTTTTGTTGATATTTGCATATGATGCAAAAACATAGACTGGACTATATTTTCTTATATTTATATATAAATAAAATATGTATTTTATACATATTAAATATAAAATATTTATATATTTTATTTTATTCCAGACACACCGGAACAGAGTGCATTGTTCAAATAGTTATTGTTATCTGCCTCAACTTAGGAATATAAAAAGCCCTAAATATACATCTTGAATAAGAAGACACATTTTCAAGATCATGACATGTTAAAAATTAGAATCTTTAGAAAAACACACCAAGGATGGAAATGAGCAAATAAACTGCCATAAGAATTATCTTTATCAATGCTAGTCATTGCAATGAAGGTTTTGTTCAAATATAGAAAGTATGTGGGAGGTTATGAAAAAAGTTTCACTAAGCCTTAAGGCTGTGTAGAGCCTGTGAAAATCATAGCAATTTACTAACATGAAGAAGAAGAAGAGAGAAGGACAACAATTTTGTAATATATTTCCAGGTACCCTTTATCATTCAGGACCAGGTAATATTGTATTGGTTTCATGATTCAGACAGTTCATTCACAATGTTTTCACTATTAACGCTAATGTGAGGGTTACAATGATTAAGAATATAATACATATATGTCACATATATCGTATGTCAAAAGTAAATAACATTTGCACATAGAAATAGTCAATTTGATTATCAGAAGTCCAACTTTTATCTAATCAAATTGATGTGTCCATGGGAATAATGTTATAAACAAAACATTCTCAAGTGTTTATAAAGTTTTAAATATTATAATAATACTAATTATTATTACCCAACATTAAAAAATAATGCTACAGATCTGACTTTATTCTAAGCACTTCACTCACTGATTTATTTAACAAATATTTAATGAGTTTCTCTAATGTATCTGACACTGTTCTAGGCACTAGAGATACACGAAAAAAAAAAAGAAGACAGACTCTGTTGCGGAACTTACGTGCTAGTACAGGACACAGGCAGTAAATAAATACACAGTGAATGTACAGTGTGAGGCAACTGTAAGTACAATTGGAAACAGTCAATCAGGCGAGAGGCCGGGGAACCTTACCAATTTAGGAAACCGTCCTCAGTGAAGTGAGGTAACAAAACCAAGGACATTTTAGGGAAAGGTGTTCCAGTAGAGAAATGAGCAACTTGGAAAAAATTATAAAAACAACATAAATCTATCTTGATCTACAGTTGATAATTAAACAAATCACTGATTTGTTATCAAATTTATACCTAATGGGAATAGGGCCATGTCTATATAAAGCAGCAAATTTTAAAATAAGTGTTAAAAATCCTTATTATCGATTTTGCAGGGATACACGCATGCACACACACACGCACACACATGCACACGCACGTGTGTTTTTCTTTTGTTCTCTCTTTTCCTCTCGGATCACTCCTCTCTCTTTTTCAATCATGAATATATCCAGCACCTATATTTATCATTCACTTCTTCTCCTTCAATCCTATTTGGTCTCATTTTTCCCTTCAAAAGTCTTAAATAATTTATAAATTTCTGACTGAAATTCTCAATCCTCATCAGAATTAACAAACATTAACCATAATTTCTCAAACCTATTGCCTAGCTAAGAGTTTAAGACAAGTTCTGGACATATTGTGAATATATAAAAATGCATATTTTCTTTTCTCTGCGTCAGTATTTCACAGAAGTCTCTGACAAAGTTCTGGGGGAGAACAGTTTGTAATAAGTCATACAAGAGAAGGACAGGAAATATGATAATAAGTTCTAAATATATTAGCATGATCAATCTTTGTGAATTGCACATGTACTACTTCCAACGCAACTTTTTTGAAAACAGTCCTTGGGAGAAATTTGTCATAGGCATTCAAAATTAATGTGTTATGTTGTCATGAATAAATGCTGAAATCCATGGAGCCAGTGGTTATTGTTTTGATTCTGCGTGAAAAGCATTATCAAACTGCCTGCAGCACAAGTTTAGATATTATCTTTCTTAAAAAGTGGGAGCACATCTCTTGCAGATGCTTTCCGGTGTTAATTGATAGCACTGTGCTGAAATATCTGATTTTTCCAATAATTTGTCTATACAAATAAGTTGAATTATTTAAGAACAAGAGCAAACAAAGACAAATAACTTTTCATTAAGTCAAGGATTAAAGTGTTAGAAAGAGTTTCTATTTTTTAATATCCCTTACACAATACCCCTTAAATTTTTAAAATCCATTAAAATTTTTAATACCCGTTAAAATATTTCTCTTCGTTAATCCTTTTTTCTCTTTCCTAAAGTATATAGCTAACATTGTGTATACATTTCTAGATGTTCATGATCAAACTTAATGCCTTTAATTTAGTGAAGTCCACATTAGCTTTTGCTAATTATTGTTAAAGTAAAACAATCAAATAGAAGAAGGAAAAATTGATAATAATTGCCAAGCTATCATCTTAGCAAAGTTAGTGTCTACATTCAGTCATGTCAAAAGTAAACTTTGTTTCTTTTTCAAAAAGAAAAATTTGTAGCTATTTGGTGCAAAATGAATGCTTTTTTTAACACTGGTCTTCACAAAAGCATGTTCATCTCAAGTAAAGACTATTGAAGATTAGTATTTATACTGAATATCATTCTTTAACAATGTAAAATTTAAACATAAAGCTATTTCAGAGATGCTGAGGAGGATGGGTTTGGGTAAGCTTTAGAATGGAAGATTTGAAATTATGAATGGAAACCTGGACAAAACTGTCTTATGCCTTGTCAAAGAGTTTGAATATTATCTCATATATATCATATATATAGAAGCTGGGATTGCATTTAAGGTTTTTAGGAAGAATTTGACTTACCATATTCCAGAGCTTTCTAGAATCAAGGAAAGTATAAAGACTTACCTATGCAGATAAATAAGCTATCACTTTAAGATATTTATAATACCACAGAGATTGTTCCTCTTATTAAAAAAAGTTAATTTTGCTTCCTTTGTAAGTATTTCTTTATTATTTCTCTAATATAAATTGACATGTAAATATATCTTTAAAATTATGATAGGTAGCACTCTCAAAGTCACTCCCACTTTAGCTGACTCCTAACCATAACTATCAGAAATATAAATTGTACCAGAGATCATATAAAATTTGTAAGTTTCTAGCCACCTTCCTCTTTACTTTAAAGATTTGGAAATGGAGGCCAAGAAGAGAAATCAATTTCCCCAAGTCACATAGCTTTGCCTAGAATTCAAGATTTTTTAACAATGGAGAATTTTTCTATATGTAAATTATGCCTCAATAAACCTGACTTCCAAAAGAATGAGCACTGTTATGTGCATACATAGATTTAAAGAAAAATATTACAAAAAATGTAGACAGAATGAAAAGTAAGCTAACATTTTGACATTTCTATTTTGTTGTTCTTCTTTTTACATATACCATTCTTACAAAAAACCAGGCGAGTGGGCAGAGAAGATAATATTATTTCATATTTACATGTACAGATAAGTGCAACTCAGAAGGACTGAACTCTCGCCTTATGTAACACAGCCAGGAGCTGCAGAATATGATTTAAACTCTGGTCTTTAAATCTTCTAGTGTCTTTTTGAGAATATCTTCTGTCCCCTGCCCCTTCCCCACACAAACTGGCAAAACACAGCGAAAAGTTCCATTTCTAAAAACTGGTAAACCACACAAACTCAGCTAAACAGACCAGACGCCTCTGCTTACATATCCTCTAAATCTTAATTTTTCATTTATGAGGATGGGGATAACAATATCCCTCTCATGGGGATTTGCATGAAGAGGGACGGGTAATATTATGCACATGCTACTCCCAGGCAAAGAATGGCACATGATTGACCCTCAACAGACGTCAGCCCCATTCCACCCTAGCTGTCTGTCTCCTAGTGTTAGTCTCCACCATGTTTCTCAAATTGGGCTATCGCTATAGACAGGAGATACAAAGCAGAGGATATATTAATACAACGACCCTGCTGAGACAATTACTCTCTGGGAGTTTCAATTTTACTTATATTTTGGGGGAACATACTAAATAATCTAAATGATCAGTAATTTGACATTTGTTAAAATAAATTCAGACAAGTAAGGAAATAAAACACTAAAGCTGACATAAATTTTAAGGATGTCAAAGAAATTCTAGACTTGTAGGTCACTTTGAGCAATACTTGTGTTTGCTCTATCATACTGTGATTGGTATTTTGGTGGAAAGGTGTGAGAATAAAGCAAGAGAAAAATTTTAAAAATGTTATATATAACCATTTTGGAAAACTCGTTGGCAATATCTCCTAAAGCTGGGCATATGCTTATCCTAGGTCCCAGCAATTCAATTCCTAGGCATATGCCTAGCAGAAATGTGCAAATATGTTCACCAAAAACATGAAATATTCTGTTTATAGCAATGCTCTTTGCTATATCTTCAAACTTGAAATCACTCAAAATGTCCACAAGAGTATAACTGATAACCTGTGGTATATCCACACAAGAAAGACTATACAGAAATAAAAATGAATGCTCTAGTACTCTATGCAGCACAGGAATGAATTTCACAAACTTAACATTAAATGACAGTGGCTAGACACAAAAGACTACATGCAGTATGACTGAATTTCTTTTTTTTTTTTTTGAGGTGACTGAATTTCTATAAAAACAAAAACAAAAAAAATTAATATACAATAATAAAACTCAGGGTAATGGCTACCATTGGGAAGGGAAAGTGACCAGAAGAGGGTGCAAAGGGTATGCCAGGGTTGGTAATGTTCTGTTTCTTGATCTGTTGCTGGTGACATTGGATATTCAGTTTGGGAAAATTCCTTGAGCTGCACACTTACTATAAGTCTACTTTTCTGTATGCATACTATAGTTTAATAAAAGGTTTTTTTTTAATTGGAAGAAAATACAAAGGACCTATCATAAAACTTTATAGATTATTTTCCCATAATGTTTAGAGATTATGGCTGAAGATATTCCTGAATTTCTGAAGATGGATAAACAATTTTAATGGAGAAGTAAAGGAGGTAAATTTGCACAGCTCTTTACAGCATATGCTAACTCAATCATACAGGATATGGTTGATTCTTACCAACAAGCACCACATACTGTCTCAGAGATTAACTGGGCATGCCAATGCAATTCCCACTGTTAAGAAGACCACAGGGCAGGGAAAAAAGAAAAGATTTCAAAGACCTCCATCCTCTCTCATCAAAGAGACAGGGAATCAGCCCACACACATAGATCACCACTACTGCAGCCTACAAACAATTAACAACTGAGAAAATCACCACACTAAGGATATCTATAACCAAGGCATCCATCTAGAACCTAGATCACTATCAAAGTACCCACAAGTAAACCCAAAGGTTGTTATCCAACATATGCTACACACACATCTTTATGAGTGTGCATGGGGATTCCATTTAAATGAATGAAAATCCATAAATAAGGAGTGACAACTGTCTCAGATGAGAAGGAATCAGTTAAAGAACTCTGGAAGTATGAAAAATCAGAGCAAAAGGACATCCCCAAAAGGGAACATCAGCTCTCTAGCAATGGATACCAACCAAAATGAAAATATTGAAATGACAGATAAAGAATTCCAAATATGGATTGTAAGGAAGCTTGATGAAATTCAAGAGAAAATGGAAAACCAACTCAAAAAAAAAAAAACACAGAAAAACAATTCAAGAAATGAATGAAAAATTCACTAAAGAGATCAACATTATTTATAAAAAAACCAAATAGAACTTCTGGAAATGAAAAATTCATTTAAGGAAATACAGAACACAATGGAAAGCTTTGAGAATAAACTAGACCTGGCAGAAGAGAGAATCTAAGACCTTGAAGACAATTTTTTCAGATTAACTCAGTCAGTCAAAAATAAATAACAGAGAATTAAGAGGAATGAACAAAGCCTACAAAAAATACGGGATTATGTACAATGGCCAAATATAAGAATCATAGGCATTCCTGAGGATGAATAAAAAAACACACATGGGCTAGAAAAATTACTTGAGAGACTAATGGAAGTCAAAAAAGAAAGGTGTAGCCATTCTTGTATCTGATAAAATTGGCTTTAAATTGAAAATAGTAAAGAAAGACAAAGATGGTCATTATATAACGGTAAAGGGAGCAATTCAAAAACAAGACATAATAATTCTAACTATTTATGCACCTAACATAGGAGTGCCCAGCTTCATAATGCAAACTCTACTAAATCTAAGCAAAGAGATAAACAGGAGCATCATAATTGCTGTGAAATTCATACCCTGCTGACAGAACTGAACAGATCATCTAAGCAGAAAATAAATAAATAAACACTGGAATTAAATGGAATTCTAGACAAATGGACCTAACAGACATTTACAGAACATCATATACAAAAACTACTGAACATACATTCTTTTCCTCAGCACATGGAACATTTTCCAAGATTGATCATATCTCAAGCCACAAAACATGTCTAAACAAATTTAAAAAAATGGAATTCATACCATGTATCTTCTCAGACAGCAGTGGAATAAAACTAGAAATCAACTTCAATAGATATACTCAATTAGACACAAAGTCATGGAAATTAAACAGCCTATTACTGAATGATTATCGGGTCAGTACTGAAATTAAAATAGAAATCAAAAGACTTCTCAAACTGAATGAAAAAGGGCACACAAGCTATCAAAATCTATGGGACTCAGCAAAAGCAGTCCTAAGGAGAAAATTCATAGACTTAAATTCCTGCATCAAAAAGACAGAAAGATCACAAATTGACAATCTAATGACACATCTCAGGGAACTAGAAAAGGAAGAACAAACCAAACCCAAGGCCAGCAGAAGAAAAAAAATAACTAAGTTCAGAGTAGAACTGAATAAAATGGAAAACAAAAAAACAATACTAAGTATTAATGAAACAAAAAAGTTGGTTCTTTGAAAAGATAAACAAAATTAATAAACCTCTTGCTAGATTAACCAGGAATAGAATATAAAGGACTCAAATAAGCTCAATCAGAAATGAAAAAGGAGATAGTATAATTGATAGCACAGAAATACAAAAAATAATCTGTGAATAAAATGAAAATCTCTATGCACATAAACTTGAAAATGTAGAGGAAATGGACAAATTCCTGGAAACACACAACCTCCCAAGATTCAATCAGAAAGAAATCAAACTGCTGAACAGACCATGAGCAACGAGATTGAAGCAGTAATAAAAAAGCTTCCAACAAATAAAGCCCTGGACCAGATGAATTTTTACAGCTGAATTTCTACAAGACATACAAAGAAGAGCCGGTACTCATATTGAAGAAACTATTCCATAACTTCAAGAAGGAGGGAATCCTCCCCAACTCATTCTACAAAGCCAGTATCACCTTGATTCCAAAGCCAGGAAGGGACACACACACAAAAGGAAACTACAGACTAGTATATCTTATGGATATCAATGTAGAAATCCTCAATAAAATACTAGCAAACTGAATTCAACACCACATCAAAAAAATAATCCACCATGACAAAGGTGGCTTCTTCCCAGAGATGTAAGCATGGTTCAACATACATAAATCAATAGATGTGATTTGCCACATAAACAGAAGCAAAGACAAATACCATATGATCATCTCAATAGATTCATAAAAAGCATTTGACAAAATTCAGCACACTTTCATGACAAAAATCTTCAACAAAGTATGCATAAAAGGCATATATCTCAAAATTATAAAAGCTATATATGACAAACCCACAGCCAACATCACACTGAATGGGGAAATCTTGAAAGCATTCCCACTAATAACTAGAACAAGACAAGGTTGCCCACCGTCACCATTTCTGTTCAACATAGTGTGAGAAATCCTAGCCAGAGCAATCAGGTGCGAGAAAGACATTACGGGTATCCAAATTGGGAAAGAGGAGGTCAAACTATCACATTTTGATTATGACATAGTCTTATATCTAGAAAACCCCAAAGAATCCATCAAAGAACTTCTGGAATTGATAATATATTCATGAAAGTCACAGGTTACAAAATCAATGTACACAAATCAGTAGCATTCCTATACAGCAATAACAGTCAAGCTCGGAGTCAAATCAAAGACTCAATATCATTCACAATAGTCACACACAAAATAAAATACCGAGGAATATATTAAAACTTATACAAGGAGGTGAAAGATCTCTACAAAAAGAACTACAAAACACTAAGGAAAAAAATCACAAATGACACAAACGGAAAAACATATCATGCTCATGGATTGGTAGAATCAACATTGTTAAAATGTCCATACTACTCAGTAATTTACAGATTGAGTATAATCCACATTAAATTACATATTGTCACATTCCACAGATATAGAAAAACTAATTCTATGCTTTGTTTGGGACCAGAAAAGAGCCTGAATAGCCAAAGCAATCTTAAGCAAAAAGAACAAATCTGGGGAGGCATCACATTACCAGAATTCAAACTATACTACAAGGCTACAGAAACAAAAATGGCATGGTATTGACGCAAAAATAGAGATATGGACCAATGGAACAGAACAGAGGATCCAAATACAAACCATCTGTCTGAACTTTAACAAAGCCAACTACAATATACATGGGGGAAAATAATCCCTATTCAATAAATTGTGCGGGGAAAATTGGATAGACACATACAGAAGAATAAATCAGGATCCATACCTCTTACCTTTCACAAAAATTAATTCAAGATGGATAAAAGACTTAGATGTAAGGCATGAAACCATAAGAATTCTAGAAGAAAATGTTGGATAAACTCTTCTAGATATCAGACTAGGGAAAGAATTTATGAAGAAGGCCCCAATGGCAATGACAGCATCAACTAAAGTAAATAAATGGGACCTGATTAAATTAAAAGGCTTCTGCACAGCTAAGGAAATAATCAACAGAGCAAATAGACAACCTACAGAATCGGAGAAAATATTCACATGCTATACATTGAATACAAGGCTAATAACCAGAATGTGCAGAGAAATCAAGCAAATCAGCAATAAAAAAAACCAAACAACCACATTAAAATTGGACAAATGATATGAACAGAAGTTGTTCAAAAGAAGATAGACAAATGGCCAGTAAACATACGAAAAAGTGTTCAATGTCACTAATCATCAAGAAAACGCAAATTAAAACTACAATGAGATATCACCTTATCCCAGTCAGAATGACTTTTATTAAAAACTCCAAAAACAATAGATGCTGGCATGGATGTAGAGAGAACAGAATTCTTATATGTTGTTGGTGGGACTGCAAATTAGTATACCCTCTGTGGAGACAGTATGGAGATTCCTCAAAGAACTAAAAGCCGACCTAACCATTTGATCCAGCAATCCCACTACTGGGTATTTACCCAAAGGAAAAGAAGTCATTTTATCAAACAGACATCTGCACATGAATGTTAATTACAGCACAAGTCACAATTCACAATTGTGGAATATGTGGTATCAATCCACCAATTCATGAGTGGATTAATAAAATGTGGTATATGTATACTATATAATACTATGCAGCCATGAAGAATGGTTAATTAACGCCTTTTGCAATAATTTGGATGGAACTGGAGACCATTATCCTAAGTGTCTTATCTAAAGAATGGAAAAACAAACACCACATGCACTCAATCTTAAATTGGAGCTAACCTATGAGCACACATGTGCATAGAGGAAAGTAAAACTCAGTGGAAATCAAGTAGGGGGAGGTGGGTGAAGGGGATGTGCAAAAACCTACTTAACGAGTACAATGAACACTATCTGGGTGACGGGCACACTTACAACCCTGATTCAAGCATAACAAAATCTATCCATGTAACCAAAAACATTTGTACCCCTGTAATATTTTGAAATAATTAAACAAAATAAAATTGCTCAGTAATTCAAGCTTAAAAAATTAAAAATATTTACTTATGAGTCTGAATATATATCTGAATGGTATGACTCACTTAGAGAATCATCATTAAATATTAATTATGAAAAAGAAAATTGTTGATTGGGAGAGGGGCAACTGGATGGGCTCTATATTATCAGTCGATTGATTGGGACTGGGTATTTAAATAGCTAGGTATCTATTTTAACTAAGCACTTTCCTGGAAATGACATGCTAAGAGAGTAACGGCCACAATCACTAAAGCCATAGGAGCCAGACTGAAATTCTCTTGCACAAAGGGGGCCACTTAATCGATCTTCCTCTAAAATTCTTCCATAGTGTGATTCAGCAACCCAAATTCTATCTGAACAAAGGAATGGAGCTGGGATAATAAACAAAGTGCAAACCTGGAAACATTACAAAATAGTTTCCTAAAATCACTCTTATATTTACCACTAACCTCACCTCTCCAGTGCCTTGGAAGCACTAATTCAGTCATTTGGGGCTCACATCAGAGTATGTATTCATGGGACTATAATAAAATACCTAAAAACACTGCCACTTTCTTCTGAGAAATAGGTATCAGATTTATGTTGGGCTTAGCCTCATAATAGGAAGAGCAAATTTTATAAATAATTTGTGTTGTGTCAATTCTATTCCTTTTGATTTACAGGGTTGAAGTAGGCACTGGTCTATTGGTTGAATCACGTTATTGAATTTTGAATCTCTACAGTGCTCAAATGGTGACCCAGGCACTAGGGATACAAGATGAATATGACATGGTCCCTATCCTCAAAGAGATCACAATCCAGTTGGGATGGAGAGAGGTAGAGAAATAAACAATTAAGCAATTTTAACTAGTCTACAATATGATTAGTGCTAGAACAAAGATTGAGCCATGTGCTTTGGGGATCTCAGAAGATAACGATCCAGATGGATTAATGCTGGGCATAGAAGGAGGAATGGATCCTCAGGGGAGGGAGCAGTGGAAGAAAACTCAGAGGCATGTGAGCCCATGGAGTAAAGTGCAAAAAGGACATGATGAGGGATGAAACATAAAAGTTGGCCATGATCAGATCTCCAAGAACTATTGATGCCTTGCAAAGGAGTTTGCGCTTTACCATGAAAGTCATAGGGAGCCGCTGAAGGGTTTAAATGGGAATTTCATAAGAGTATGTCAGCGGGTCACAAAGTACACGTTTGGAGGCAGGAGGTTATTAATAGAAGTTTATAAGACATAGAGATAGATCCTCAACCCTGGCCACATATTAGAAAGCAGGGAATTTTTGTGTTTGTTTGTTTTTAAAAACATGCCTATATGCTGACCTATCTCACAGCATTTGAAAGCAATATCTGGAGGTGATTTCAGACATCGGGAGATTTTCAAAATTCCCCCCGATGATTCTAATGAACAGCCAGTGTTGAGATCTCCTTGGACTCTGGCAGCAAAGCATGTGAGGTGCCTATATTAAAGCAGTGATGATGGTGTTGGAGAAGAAAGGAGGAAGAAGACAGATTAAAGAGATATTTCTAATGCAGAATTAAAAAAGGCTCTAGCTGAGTGGATTTGAGAGAGGGAGAGGAAAGAGAAGAAGCATTAAGTGTCTGGTTTGATGATGGTGTCTTTCATTGCTGACATAAAGAACTGAGGAAGAAAAATGGGTTTTGAGAAGGACAAGAATGAGTCTAAGCTCAGGCACATGGAATGTGAGGCTGTCATAGAACATGTAAGGGGTATCCATTGGCCAACTGGATGTATATACCTGGAGTTGAGGCAAAGAGAACCTATGTGAAAAGCTCTTTCATCAAATACTGTATGTGATAGACTGGCACTTTAAGAGGCATATTTCTTCCAGATTCAGATTCATATTGAACACACATTGACTGAGCACTTATTATATGCCCAGAACTGTTATCATTCCACATATCATTTCCAAGGTAGTTGTGGGAGAGTAAAAATGGAATCACTTGTGAAAAACTTACCTTCTAGAAACAAGCCTTTACAGTGAAGTTCTTAAGTTTGGATGCTTATTGGAGTCACCTACAGGAGCTTAAAAAATCCAAGTGCCCAAGCCACACAACAAGCCAACTGGGTCAGAATCCCA
Organism: Avahi laniger; assembly: GCA_963575035.1. NCBI lineage: Eukaryota > Metazoa > Chordata > Mammalia > Primates > Indriidae > Avahi > Avahi laniger. The sequence goes on from CAUYSK010052152.1 coordinate 27,704, forward strand.
GGCAGTGGGACCCTGGCAACAGTATCTTCTAAAGGTCCCCCAGATGTTTCAAGTGTACAGCCAAGGAGGAGGACTGGCTTTATAGTACTCTGTTTCCAAGGTATGCTCACTTTCATAACTGAAGGCAGAGCCAGCAAAAATCTCCTAGTTTGAGAAACACGTACATGTGGGTGAAGTCCATGGTTGTGCACAAAGTCATCTGTTTCTTGAAATAGCTCAAAAGTTTAGAGGTTAATTTTAACCACTTATGACATTTTGAAGACATACACTTCAAGTGTCTATTTGTGTTGAATTCTTCAAATACTGAAGCATAAGCTATTGTAGACCCTAGTTAAAACAGTGGAAGAGGATGATTCCTTTTATGAAAACAATGCTAAAATATTGACAGTTCTTACACTCAGAGACTCAATTTAACTTAGTTCTGTTTTGATCTCTATAATTTCTTTTAAAAATCACATTGTATCCATCCTTTGCTCTGTAAGTATTGCAATGGCCTTTGGCCAAAAGCAATAAAATTCTGACCTAAAGATATATAATAAGGAATGCTCTGCTGTACTTTCCCCAGCAACCTAATAAAAGCCATAGCACTGTGAACAAAAGTCTTTATACTCTTTTTATGATGCCAAATCAGTGGCATTTCCCCAGGTTGATGGCAGTGGTTTTTAAAACCTAGAAAAACAAGCAGTGACAAGGAATTTTGTTCTCTGCACATTTTCCCTCTGAAATAGCCTGTGCCTAGGTCCTCTTAAGTCTGCAGAAGGAAGGTATTCCTGAGATACTCTCTATGAGACTTCCTCAAGGCGCTCACCAGATTCATAGCCATTAAGCCAGTAATACTGAGTCCCAAGGGCACCGAATGCACATTACAGTTAATGTTGTATAAGCCGTCTTATAAGAGGTTACAGCTGAACTGGCTTTTTGAGATACTCAAGTCTAACCCTCTCCTTGCACACATGTCCAAATGAGGTACAGAGAAAGGCAAGGACTTCCCCAAAGTCATGCAGGATTAAAACCCAGCCCTTCTGATGCTTCACCCCTTTTCTTTCTATTTGGCTCTAGGTGAAACCCAGACATCCAGAAAGCTAATGAGGCCTAGCTGTAGAAAGAACATAATCTTCAAAGTCTGAAATCTCTTTCATTCCGATAATGATGATGATGATGATAATGATGGCCACTGCTAAGTGTAAGGCAAAAGATCATGGGATAAGTCCTGAGGCTTCCAGCCATAATTCTAGTGCTCTCCTTTTATACCTTTGGACGGAAACAGAAACTCAGGTCTCAACAGGTGAAGTAACCTATTTCTCAGGTGGTCTAAAGCTGATGCTCAGGCCCACACAGCTGTTCTTATTACCTAACAGGCTGGAGATACCACAGTGGAGAAGGAGCTAGGGACTCTGCCACGCATTAGCTGTGTAATACAGGGTGAGCCACTACTTCTCAGAGTCTCAGCTTCTCCATCTATTAAACGAGAAGAATAATAGCACCTGCCACATAAAATTGGAGACCAGAGTAGAGGGACTCAATTGGTGATGAATTTGCTCCCTACCAAAGGACATGTAGCAATGTCTGGAAACATTTTTGGTTGTTATAACAGAGTGGGGAAGGTACTACTGGCATCTAGTGGGTGAAGGCCAGGGATGCTGCTAAACATCCTATAAGGCCCCTTGCAACAGAATTTTCTAGTGCCAAATGTCAGTAGTACTGAGGCTGATAAATCTTGTACTAGACAAATGTGTGTCTGACATTGAACTCAGAGCCTGGAGCACAACAAGTATTCAATAAAGGATAGTCCCTTTTCCTTGGTGACTACAGATGAACTCAAGGTGTTTGGAATGCTTGCTTATAGAAGCCAAATTCTAGTTTGCTCTGCAAGAATTTTGTTTCTGAATCTGCACAGGTCAAGATTCAAGTGGCTTTCCCAAGGAAGGGCTGTAAGTACATCATCAGATAAGTGTACTAAAAAGCCATTTTGCCCCAAACAGAACCCAATTTCTATGCACCAAGTTTGACACAATAAAGAAAAATCTCCCAACATCTATACTAGTTTGCAATAGGGTAATTACTCTGCTTTGTCACCCGGTTTCTCAGTACAGACATGGCTTTTACTCAAGGATTAGGCAAAAGCCTCTCAAAACCTGGCTCCAAAAGAAAAGAGGACCTAGAAATAGGTGGGAAATGAGAAGATGAAATCTTTTTCTATATGAAACATACTCGAAGACACATTCCACAGAGTTTCTCCATGTGATGCCTTTCCCCCACCACCTCAGATTAAATATGGCAGTTGAAGTCAGAAACTTCTGTTCAACTTTTTCTGAGCCACTGGCATCAATGTTTTATTCATGTCTTTGAGGTGTGTTTGTGCACATGCACATACACACCACCCCCCAAAAGAAAGGTATTGTCATTATATAATGTTAAAGGGAGAAATTCAACAAGAAAACATAACAATCCTAAATATATGCACACAGAAGCTCCCAGATTCATAAAGCAAATTCTACTAGATCTAAGCAGAGATATAAATAGTAGCATCTTAATTGCTGGGGACTTCAACACCTCACTGACAGAGCTGGATAGATTATCAAAGCAGAAAATCAATAAAGAAACTCACCATCAAATTGGTTTTAACTGATCAACACCTAAGTGCACATACAGGAATAACATTCATCAGGCGTTGGGCAGATGGGAAGGAGGAGGAGGGGATGAGTGCGATGAGCACCATCTGGGGGATGGACATGCTTGAAGTTCTGACTCGGGGGGAAAGGGGGGCCAAGGGTGATATACATAACCTAAACATTTGCATCCCCACAATATGCTGAAATAAAAAAAAATAAATCTGAAAATACCAAAAAAAAAAAACCCACCAGATCTAAATGGGACTCTAGAACAAATTGACTTAGTTGACATAGAACATTCTACCCCAAAACTATTGAATATACATTCTTCTCATCAACACATGGGACATGCTCCAAGATTGATCATATCTTAGGCCACAGAAGAAGTCTTCGTGAATTCAAAAAAATTATAGGCACATACCATGTATCTTCTCACACCATAGTGGAATAAAACTAGAAATGAAATCTGAGAGAAACACTCAAATATACACAAAGTCATGGAAATTAAACAACTTGCTGCTGAATGATCCTTGAGTCAATGATGAAATCAAGATGGAAATCAAAAGATTCCTCAAACTGAACAACAAAGAGAACACAAGCTATCAAAATCTATGCGATAAAATAAAAGCAGTCCTAAGGGGAAAGTTCGCAGCCTTAAATGGATACATCAAAAAGACAGAAAGATCATAAATTAACAACCTAATATCACATCTCAAGGAAATAGAAAATGAAGAGCAAACCAAACCCAAAGTCAGCAGAAGAAAAGAAATAACAAAGCTCAGAACAGAAGTAAATGAAATGGACACCAGAAAAAAAAATACAAAGGATCAACAAAACAAAACCTTGATTCTTTAAAAATATAAACAAAATCAATAGACCACTGCCTAGATGAACCAGAAATAAAAAAAGAAAGGACTAAAATAAGCACAATAAGAAATGAATACAGAGACCTTACAAATGATACCACAGAAATACAAAATATCATCCATGACTACTACAAAAACCTCTATTCTCACAAACTAGAAAATGTAAAGGAAATTGATAAATTCCTGGAAACACGCAATCACCCAAGCATCAAACAGGAAGAAACAGAACTCCTGAACAGACCAATAATGAGCAGGAAAATTGAAGCAGTAATGAAAGATCTCCTGACAAAAATAGCCCGAATTACAGCCTAATTCTATGAGAGCTACAAAAAAGAACTGGTACCTATTCTACAGAAATTATTCCATAACATGAAGAAGGAGGGAATCCTCCCTAACTCATTCTATGAAGCCAGTATCACCTTGATATCAAAGCCAGGAAAGGACACAACCAAAAAAGGAATGTCCCTTATGAACATAGATGCAAAAATCCTCAACAAAATACTAGCAAACTAAATTCAACAGCACATCAAAAAGATAATTCGCCATGATCAAGTGGGTTTCATCCCAGGGATGCAAGGATGGTTCCACATACACAATTCAACAAACATGATTCACCATATAAACAGAAGCAACAACAAAGATAATATCATCATCTCAATAGATGTAGAAAAAGCATTTGATAAAATCCAGCACCTTTTCATGATAAAACCCTCAACAAACTATACATAGAAGGAACATACCAAAAAATTATAAAATCCATATATGACAAACCTGCAGCCAATATCACATTGAATTGGACAAAGTTGAAAGCATCTCCCCTAAGAACTGGAACAAGATAAGTGTGCCCACTGTCACCATTTCTATTCAGCGTAGTACTGGAATTCCTAGTCAGAGCAATCAGGCAAGAGAAAGAAATAAAGGGTGTCCAAATTGGGAAAGAGGAGGTCAAATTATCCATTTTTTCTGACAATAGGATCTTGTATCTAGAAAATGCTAAAGACTACACCAAAAGACTCCTAGAATTGATAAATAAATTTATCAAAGTCTCAGGTTACAAAATCAATACACACAAATCACTAGCATTTTTAAATATTAATAATAGTCAAGCTGACAGTCAAATCAAAGTCTTAATACCTTTCATAATACCTACAAAGAAAATAAAATATCTAAGAATATAGATAATCAAGGAGGTAAAAGATCTCTACCAGGACAACTACAAAATGCTAATGAAAGAAATCATAGATGACAGAAACAAATGGAAAAGTATCTCATTCTCATGGATTAGAAGAATTAATAGTGTTAAAATGTCCATACTACCCAAATTACAGATTCTACACAATCCCAATCAAAATACCAACATCATATTTCACAGATCTAGAAAAAATAATTGTACACTTCACTTAGAAAAGAGCCCGAATAGCCAAAGCAATTTTATGCAAATGAACAAATCTGGAGGCATCACATTACCAGACTTCAAAATATAGTACAAGGCTATAGTAACCAAAACAGCATATTACTGGACTAGAAGTAGAGACATAGACCAATGGAACAGAATAGAGAACCCAGAAATAAAACCACCACCCAACTGACCTTTGACAAAGCAGACAATAACTTACCACTGGGGAAAGGAAGCACTATTCAATAAATGGTGCTGGGAAAACTGGATAGCCACATGTAGAAGAATGAAACAGGACCCTTTTTGCTCACCATATAGAAAAACTAATTCAAGATGGATAAAAGACTTAAATGTAAGGCATGAAACAATAAGAATTCTAGAAGAAAATGTAGGAAAAACTCGTTTAGACATTGGCCTAGGCAAAGAACTTATGACTGAGACCACCAAGGCAAATACAGCAACAACAAAAATAAATAAATGGGACCTGATTAAATTAAAAAGCTTCTGTACAACAAAGGAAATAATCAATAAAGCAAATACACAACCTAGAGAATAGGAGAAAATATTAACAAACAATATATCTGATAAAGGACTTATATCCACAATCTACAAAGAACTCAAACAGATCGGCAAGAAAAAAACAAACAGCCCCATTAAAAAATGTACAAAAGACATGAACAGAAGCTTTCCAAAAGAAGGTAGACAAATGGCCCGAAAACATCCAAAAAATGCTCAATATCACTAATCATCAAAAAAATGCAAATTAAAACGACTATGAGGCCGGGCATAGTGGCTCACCCCCGTAATCCTAGCACTCTGGGAGGCCGAGGCGGGAGGACTGTTTGAGCTCAGGAGTTGGAGACCAGCCTGAGCAAGAGCGAGATCCAGTCTCTACTAAAACTAGAAAGAAATTATCTGGACAACTAAAAATATATAGAAAAATTAGCCAGGCATGGTGGTGCATGCCCGTAGTCCCAGCTACTCGGAAGGCTGAGGCAGTAGGATTGCTTGAGCCCAGGAGTTTGAGGTTGCTGACGCCACGGCGCTCACTCTAGCCCGGGCAACAGAGTGAGACTTTGTCTCAAAATAAATAAATAAAACCCACCGTGAGATACCACTTTACCCCTGTCATAATGTCCATTAATAAAATGTCCAGAAACGATAGATTCTGGCATGGATGCAGAGACAAAGGAACACTTGTACATGGTTAATGTTACTGCAAATTGATTCAACCTCTGTGGAAAACAGTTTGGAGATTCCTCAAAAAAGTAATGCAGACTTACCATTCAACCCAGCAATCCCACTACTGGGTATCTATTCAATGGAAAAAGAAGTCATTTTATCAAAAAGACACCTGCACTCAAATGTTTACTGTAGCACAATTCATAACCACAAAGATGTGGAATCATCCTAAGTGCCCATCAATTCATGAGCGGATTAAGAAACTGTAGTGTGTGTACACACACAAACACACATACACATATACCACAGAGTACTACTCAGTCATAAAAAGGAATAATATAATATCCTTTGCAGCAACTTGGATGGAATTGGAGACCATTATCCTAAGTGAAGTAACTCAGGAATGGAAAAACAAACACCAAATGTACTCTCTAATAATTGAGAACTAAATGATGGGCACACATGGGCACAAAGAGATGTAAATGTCATTAGAAATCAAGAAGCAGGGAGGGGAGGGGTAAAAACTTACCTATCGGGTGCAATGAACACTATTTGGGTGATGAACACACTAAAAACCCTGAATTAAGCATTATAAAAGGTATCCGTGTAACAAAATCATTTGTACCCCTTTAATATTTTGAAATTTAAAAAAAAGAAACAGGTCTTAACAATTCTAGTTTGAAGCCTATTGTTTAGAACTGGCAAGCAGTGCTCATCTTCCCTTTCCACAACAGTGGGAAATTTTTCCAGGTATGTGGGAGGCAGGCCCCTTGGAGCCATTATAATGCTTGTTCCTGGCATGATCCCCTTCATTAAATAATCTTTTAAGGCAACATTAATAGCAATTATAAGATTACAGTTCAAAATATTTGATAACAGCCCACTATGGAGCTGAAACATTACCATTCTTTCCTCTAAAGAAGTCAGTGGGAAGCAGGCCTCCTGCACAGTGCCACCAATACAGTACCCAGATGCACAGGGATGCATACTGTTTGCCATTCCTCTTGAGAAAACAGATTGTTTAAGCCCTAGGAAGCATAATATATGAATGGGGCAGTAGCTGGACCACTACGTCTGTTCAAAGAAAACAATATACACAAAGACACATGGACATTCTCTCTCCTTTCCCTATCTCCATGGTCACTCTCCCCAACCTAAATATTTTAATTTAAAAATAGATCAATCCATAGTACCTTTAAATTTATGAAAGGAAACTATTCCATGCCACCATTCTGTCTCAATTGATCATTTTCTCTTTCAAGTCACTATTTTTGAAGAAATTAGTGTAACTCAGCACGTATCTATTGTGCTCCATACCTTCTTTCTTAGTGGTTTGCACATATGTGAGAAAAATCGAATGAGCAGTTGATTATTTAATTTTGCTGAAAATGATCTGGAAGGGGGAAGAATCTCACAATGCTACCAGCAGTTTGGTTTCTCCTCCTACTTTACTCTATAGGCATTGTTGTACATAAGGACCCGGGCTGCACCCACAGTTTGCCAACTCCATGGAGTTGCCAGCTGCTTGTGTGGTCACTGGCAAGACCTCACTCTCCAAGATGGAATCACTCTACACTATCTTCATATCCATTTCTGGAAGGACAACAATATATCCTTTTGTTTCCTTCTGGCTTGCCCAGAGGATCCTTTCCCAAAGACGTTTTCTCAGCCTAGGACTCAAAGGAGTCCTGGATCATTACTTTAGGAGTCTGGAGATGAATCTTTCCTTAGGTATCGAATGGGTGGGAATTCAGTAGGTCCTGCTCATACTCAGCGAAGGGTCAGAGAAGCACAGAATCTGCCACCGATCAAGGGTGCCATTCTGCTATAAAGCAATGAGGGAGCTGCTACTCAAGAATGATTGGCTCTGGCAGAGCTGGGTAGGAAAGTCAAACACTATGCCAACCTTCAATTTGCTAGAATCTAACAAACTCCAGCAGTATCTCTCTTTTTGGAGAGATCCAAGTCTATTCAGGGAATGCCAAGTCAACAGTATCCTGGACTCTGCACATGATCTATGCTAGTTTCCTTGTAAGAGGGCAAAGCTTTCATTTCACACTATCAACACAAGCTGCACAGCTGCTGAAGAATGACTGAACTCTGCCACTGGCTACTGTTTCCGAGATGCACTGCTGTGAACAAATCTGAACTTCATCCAAGTGTAATTAATCAACTGGGCCATTTTAATGCTCCCTCCATATCTTAAGGTTTCTTACAAATGAAGATAAAATTTCCCAAATGAGTGTTCATTATACTGAGCAGTCCAAACCCCACAAACAAAAGCCACAGATATTGGACTTTATTCATTTTATTGAACTGTATTCAAAGAAACAGAATCATTATTTCACCCTCCTTGACCTTCACAGGGTGATCTCTATTTCACATCAAGTTACAGTAAAGAAGTATCATAGACATGAATGCTCTGGATCCAATAAAAACTGCAACCCCACAAACGACTCCAAACATAAATTTCAAGATAACCATAATACTGTAGTTGAAGTATTTCTGTATATATGTGTGTATTTCATTAATCTAACCCCATTAGACTCAGACATACACAAAAGTACCTTATTTCTCTATAGTTTATCAAAATATTCCCATGAGCCTGGCCACCACAACACTCTTGAATATTGGGAAAAATTCCTTGCAGTTCAGTAAATTCAGTCCAATTCAATCTCTTCTGATTTTAATGGTCTCTTTTTAATTCAGTCTCTCTTGGGTAAATGCTCTCTCCTTTCAGATTTCTTCTTCCTCTTTCTCTCCTTCAAAATGATATGTAGATGTAAAGGGGATTATGTGACCTTATGTATATTTGTTTTCTATGCTGTGTAACAAATTATTATAATCTTAGTGGCTTAAAATAACACACATTTATTATCTTATTGTTTCTGTGGGTCAGAGGTCTGTGCACAGCTTAACTGGCTCCTCTGCTCAGGGTCTCATGAGGCTGCAATTAGAGGTGCTGGTCAAGATTGGGTTCTCATGTGGAGGCTCAACTTGGGAAGGATCCACTTCCAAGATCATTTAGGTTGTTGACAGAATTCATTTCTCTGTGGCAGTAGGATTCATGACAACTTGCTTTTACAAAGCCAGCAACAGAGAGTAAGAGACTCTAGAGACAGTCTGCTAGCAAGACAGAATCTTATCTAATGTAACATTGTCACATGAGCAGCATCCCTTTAATGTTGACATACAAAATAATGTAATCCTGGGAGTGACATCCAATCACCTTTGGCATATTGTATTTGTTAGAAGCAAGTAACAGGTCCTTCCCATAATCAAGTGGAGGGGATGACAGAAGGTTGTGACCATGAGCAGCTGGGAATTATGGGGGACCACCTTAGAGTTTTTCTGCACTAAGGTAGCAGAGAAGAAAGTGTCCCTGCATCCACAGACAGTTTCCTGTGTCCTATCTGGTATCTACAGCAGAGTAACTACACCAATCCCCACTCATCTGCTGGGGATATATTCCAAGCTCCCCACTAGATGTCTGAAATCACAGATAGTACTAAGCTTAAGTTTAATTTATAAATTAGGTACAGTAAGAGATTAACAACAATAACTAATAATAAAATGGAACAATTATAATAATTTACTGTAATAAAAATTATGTGATTATGGTCTCTCTTTGTCTCTCTCAAAATACTATAGTGTTTTTTGACTGTGGTTCATTGTGGATAACTGAAACTGTGGAAAGTGAAACCATAGTTAAGGGAAGACTACTATACTGTATTCTGCTCCCTGGATTGGTGACATCTAAGGTACAATGGATTCCATCTGAGCTTTTGAGGCAACGAGCTGACACCCAGCACTAGAGTCCATAGTCTTAACAATTTTTTCTTCAGATTTGAAGTCCACATACACAGAGTCAATTCTGAACCCACTGTAGGCATTCCCAGCCCTTCCTCATACCAGGGTATCTTCTAGTTTAAGCAGTCCATGGGAATCCCTGAGCATTGCCTTACTCTGGCCACATGCGGCCAGCTACCTTACTTTGCTGGTACTGCATTATGACTCCTGAAGCATGCTGTATGTGGCCCTGTGCAGATCTTCCCCAAGAGTCCTGAGGCCTCCCTAAGCTATGACGAGAGTAGGAAAAACAAAGGCCTCAACATCTGAACTCTTCTTTCTCCCCTCCCTCTCCTCTCTTCTTTCTCCTACACACTAGGGCCAGAAAGAACAGAGCTTTTACTTTTTGCATTTCCTGAGTTTTCTCTATTCTGAGAACATATAGTAAACCTCCATAATCTAGTAATCTATGCCCAGTTTGTCATATATTAAATGAGAACAAAAGGGATTTGGGAAATCATTTTTTCTGTCAACAGAGTTAGGCTTTTAAGACAATGGTCTTTCTATGGCTTCAAAATAGTAAGTTTTGAGACTTAAAACTTATCAACACCCACTTTGTTTTGGGCAGGTTTTGCCCTCTCCTTCCTTGGAGCAATAAGCCTTATGACTCAGTCTTGCAAGTAGAACTTTTAAAAAAATTTTTAAAATAAAGAGAAATTATTTGAGTAAAAAATAGAAATGCATTCACAGAAATATAGATACACACACATGTGCACACATATCTAGGAGGTTAAATAGATAAATGTGCTTATTAGAGTGATTCCTTCAAAGTCGATTTCAAACTTAAGTGGTAGATTCCCATTTTGCTGAAAGGCTCTAGAACAGAGCCCATCCAACTAGTAGGATATAGGGATGCCCCTGTATTTGTCCCTTCAGTTCTCATAGTGGTTGGGTGAGATCTGGGTTAGGTGGAGCCCCTGAGCCTATGACTTCCAATCACAAACAGACTTAGCTGGTCACTCAAGGAGGATAGACAGACATTCTAGTTGTTCCATGGCACGAAACAGTTTGAGAAGTACTGCTGTGGGATGCCATTTCTACAGACCTCTAAATTAGTAGAATATCAAACATGGTAACATCCGCCTGTTCTTTTATAATTGATATTTTGAGTGTAGGTTTTAATCATAAATAACCTATTGCTGTGTTTGATTTGCAGCTTTTGGTAGTAACACACTGTCTCGGTTTTCTTTGTTGGTGATTAGTAGCAGTAAGAGTATGTGGAAACTATTTTTTCCTGTATATAAAGCCAAGTGGACTATGTGCTAACATCACCCAAGACACTGTCTTCATTACTAGTAGGCTCTTACCAACACACTAATTTGTCCCAAAAAGCAGACTTGTGGATCCTGACTGTCTAGAATAGACCAAGAATGGGTGCCACTGGGGGTAATGTGCTGGCGCTACTGGTGTCTTGTTGCCTTCCACGGGAACCTCTTCTCCCTTTTACCTCCACCTCCCACCCTTTTGTTCTATTTTTTTCTCTTCTTTTCTCTGTTTCCCTGATTATTTCCTAACCTTACTATGGGGATGCTGAGTCCCAGTGTAGCCAAGTAGGCCCACATGGAACCAGTGCTGTTATCTCAGCAGCAGCAGTGAACACTTCAGTAGTGCTAGGATAACAACTCTTGGTTGTGATGAGAGAGTCTTGTGTGACTAGTCTTTGACAGAATGTGATCCAAACTGCAAACATTTCCACATCTGCGTTTTTAATCTGGAGACTGGATGTTCAGGAAAATCAGCATTTAAAGGAAAAACTAATAATTTATTCTGTGTGCACAACCATGCTTAAAAAATAAAAACATTAGCAACACCTCCCCCAATAATACACATGTAGACACACACATACGCACACACAGACAATAGGATTTGGGGCAGAAACGTGAAGTAGCTGTGCTCATTTTTAAGAAGATTATACCAAAAAGAGTATAAATAGACTGGACCATGTATAAATAGACTGTACCATGGGGAGTCTTAACCCCATAACTTGACTCAGTTCATCATGGCATGCACTTAGTGCTGTCTAAAAATCTCTTCATAATCTCACACGCCCTAAATATAATTAAAAACAAGATGGGGCTTTGATGAAAAGGAAAAAAGTCCAAATCAAAGAAATCCAGCTGCCCAGATCCAGGGAGCTCATAAACATAGTCTTTCCTACAGGAAGCAGTAGTCGGAAATTCAAAAAAAAAAAAAAGAAAGAGGATGAGGAACTCTTTCTGTATGAAAACCCAGCAAATGGCACCTCATTAAACAGGACCTAGACTTAATCTAACTTGGAATAGATAAAAAAAAGAAAAGATTCATATGAAGCTCTCCAGCCCGGGGGCTTAATCTCGGAGCTTCAGAGTATAATGAATGAATTAAGTAGGGCAAGTGATTAACAACAAAGAACTGATTGCTTGTGCTCTTTTGAAAACTGAAATATTATTAAATTTAGAATAACATGTTCATTGTTTATGGACAGGATCAGGCTGAGTTTTTTTTAAACCCCAGGAGAGAGAAAGAGAGAGAGAGAGAAACTAGAAAAATCATGGATGGAAGCTGACTCTAAAAAGATAACATGAGTAATCTCCAATCTTTTTGGAGTGCAGAACCTTATCTTGTTGTTATTTTATTGGATGCCCTACTTATCTCCTCTCTCAAAAAATGTCACGTTTTTTTAAGAAACACAGCTATTGAAAATTAGTTCTATAGCCTGAACATGGTAAAAACCATCACAACATTCCACAAGCTAATTGGAGACACTTTGAGATATAAGGCAATGAAAGTTGAAAGTATCTCTGCTAATATTGAGATAAAGAGCCATGACAGTGGGAAAATAGTTAAGGGGCCATCTTAAAAAGTAAAAATAAAAACAGCATTGCAAGGAAAGTTATTTTGATGACTATATGAGGGCAATTATCTTAACAGAAGAAAAAGATCAATTTGTAGCTGTTTGTACATGAAATAACTAGTTAACTTATTTTTTCACTATTCTAACTAGCCATATTTACAACAAAAAGCATATATCTGATATTCGAAGCTTATCTGTTCTCATTTATTAATCTTTGGAGCCCCAATAATTGGGTTCTTAATACATTTTTGTCGACTACATAGATGAGTGGATAAATAAAGAAATGAGTAAATGAAGAAATGAAGAAATAGGGCTTTGGCAGGCATAATCTCCAAACAGCTGTCCTGTGGAGGTGAGTCACAATTATTTCAGTACATCTAAATTTTCCCACTAAAATGCCCCTGGCTGTAGAAGGTCTAACTCTATTTTCCTATGACTACACTGGCAACAAGCATGAACTGATTTAGAAGTGTCATATTTTAGTTTAAATTTCCACACAAATTTGCTTTCATCTATTTGGCAAATATTTATTGAGAACCTCATATATAGTAGGCACTGCCCCATGACCAAAGGTGAATCAGTGAACAAGATGGGCATAATTTCTGCCTTCTTGGAGTTAACATCCAAGAGACAAGAGAGACACAACTCAAGAGGCAAGACACGCAACTCAATAAAAGAACGACTGTGTTGAGAGCTGTGTAGAAGAGGAACATATAGTTCCATGAGACTTCCAATAGAATCATTAAAGCTAATTAGGGAAGGCATTAGGGAAGGCATCATGATGAAATAACTTTGATCTGGGATATTTAGGGTGAGTAATTGAGGGTGAGTAGATGGGGGTAGTAGCATTCTGGACAAAGGTGACTTAGCATGTGCAAAGGCCCTGAGGCAAGAACTCTTTTTGAAAGCAACAAAAAATCAATATAACTGGATCAGAGTGAGAAAGGAAAAGAGTGACACATGTGCCAGAGGAGAAGCAGTTTGGGGAAGGATATTGGAGGCTCACAGAGCAGATTTCATATGGGCAGGATTTAGAAAGCTCCAAAGGGCTAGGGTGTAGGTAATCCAGGAAGAGTCATATAGTAGGAATGGCCAAGTCTATGTGCCGCCCCTTAAATGAATCAACTTTAACAAATTTCTGCCTCTTTGTCTCTCTGCTTCAGTTCCTGGAGCATCCTATTGGCTTTGTTTTTAAGTCATGCTTGTCCTTTACCTAGGGGAGGATAGGGCACCTGACTGATGGTCCCATCAGACTGTATCAAATGGGAAAGATGTGATTTCCTAAAAGAAAGGTGGGATACAACTAGAAGAAGGAATGGGTACTGGGCAGTTCAAAACTGACAATGTCCACTGCGGGGTGGCAGGGACCAGACCACAAAGCGCCTTGTGTGACATATTAAGGATGTTGGCCTTTACCCTAAGTACAGCAGCAAACCTACAGAGACTTTTAAACAGGAAGAGGGGGAAACATGATCAGGCTCACATTTCTAGAGGATTCTCTGGCTGTTTTGTAAACAATGGATTAGAATGGGGCAACAGTGGAGGTTGGAGAGAAGCTAGGCCAGAGGGAACAGAGACTTTGACTACAGTGGTAGCAGCAGGGCTGAGAAATTGTTGGATTCAAAATATATTGGAGGTAGAGTCTACAGACTCGAGGATAGGCTTGAAATGAGGGGTGAGGGATAGGAGGTTTCAGATCTGATATATCTGATATCTGCAAATGTCAGTTTCATTTTAACAGGAAAATGTGCCATAGTTTGGGCATAGAGACTCATGAGATAGTACTTCCAAGACTAAATTCTAACGACTTATTCGCTTGAGGGGAGAAGATGTAAAAATACTTTCTAAGGGGAAATTTGGCTTTGTCTGCAGATGCTGTACAAGGGGGTAAAATATCCACAATTTTGAAAGCATATCCCCAATTTCACACAAGAAAACAAAACGTTTGTTAGGATTCTAAAGCATATGGACCCGCTTGCAACTAGCAACATAAAAATCCAGGGCTCTAGGGCTCTTCTGAGTGAACAATCTCAAGCTATCTGCTACTCTGCATCTATTGGAAGCCCAACTGCAAGAAGGGATGGTTAGAAAATAGTAACACGAATACTTATGGCTAACATTTATTGACTGCTTACTATGTGCCAAGTACCATTTAAAACCCTAATGCATTATTTCATTCAATCCTCACAAAAATATGAATAGGTACTATCTTTTTTCCCATGCTATAGATGAGAAGGCAGATGACCAGAGAGGTTAAGAGGAGAATAAATGGGACAAGTGGCATTTCTACTATTGTTGAATAATCATACATGCCAGGCATTTTACTTAATCTCATCTAACACTTACTTATAGGGTAACTGTGAGGACTACTAGCTCACAATTATTTATAGATGAGGAAACAGGGACTTTGAGAGGAAAAGTCATTTACCTGAACTTATCCAGCTAGTGAGTTGCTATAACAGGATTTGAATTCAGATCTCTGACTCAAATTCTCATGCCCTACCCCAGGCTGTTTTCCAGAACACTTCTGTGTCTTTCCCATTGTCACACAACAATCCAACAGTAGTCACTCTATACCATCTTCTTAGTAGTCACTATGAGCCACTCTCCATGTTAGACACTGTGATAGTCAGTTTCATGCGTCAACTTGGCTAGGTTATAGTCCTCAGTTATTCAATCAAACACTAATCGGATATTGCTGTAAAGATGTTGTATAGATGTGATTAAAATCCATAATCAGTTGACTTTAATTAAGGGAGATGATCCTAGAAAATCTGGGTGGATTTCATTCAATCAGGTAAAAGGCCTTAAAGGAAGAGCTGAGACTTTCCCAAGCAAGAAGAAATTCTGCTGCCTGTGGGGCACAACTTCAGCCTATGCCCAAGAGTTCCAGCCCGCCCTTCCTAACAGTCTGCCCTATTTATTCATACTTGACTAGCCAACCTCCACAATTGTACAGTACAATTCCTTGCAGAGAATCTCTTAATATATATCTCCTACTGGTTCTGCATCACTGATTAAACTTTGACTGATACAGACATGTTACATACATTCTCTTATTCATTCTTTCCAACAATCCTAATGATAGGTATTATCATTGCCTCCATTTTACAGATGATGAAACAGAGAATCAGAAAAGTTAAGTGATTTCTCCAAAGGTGCCCAGCTCATACATTTTAGAGGCAGGATTCAACTCTGCTCTTGAAATTCTAAATCCTTCTTTTTCAGTACTGTGTCATGCCACATAGTGCAGTATATTTAAAGAATGTAAACTCTATCCACTTCTTTAAATCCTTTCACCGTAAGAGCTATGGAAAATATGCAGTCAAGAACTTTAATTTAAATGGTATTTTTGATAAATCATTAGTGAATTTTGGGGTGTACTGCTAAATTGATTGTCTTAACAAAAAAAAATGGCTAAGTGGTTAAAAATGAGTCCCTCATTAAAGAGGAAACAGGACAGAGATAACAATGACAACCCAAATGGTAGTCCATCATGCAAAAAATAAACAAATCAAATCCACAAGTGGAAAATAAAGGATGCAATATATTTTTCCTCTTTTAGGCCCAACATTCAAAATTTAGTTTCAGCAAAACATCATCTATCCATTCAATTAATGTAATTATTTTGGATGTCATTGGTTTTGTAGTTTTGTGCATATGTGTATACATATACATACACATATATATACATTCAGTCTTATAGCTGTACAAAATTATATGCCTGACAAGTCTGTACCCACTTTTATTTTTTGCATAATTTGATAACAACAAAAGTAATTAGGCTAACACAGAAGTTTTGTGATAATTTATTTTTCCTTTGAAAAGGCACTTTTCATGATATGAGTTTGCAAAAAAACTGGAGGAACTGATAATATCTCCTTTTTTTCTTTGGCTGCCAGGAAGCTCAGAACCGAATTTGAAATTCAACTATAAAAATTCTGTTGATATTTTTTCATCTAGGTATTAGTGTTATTCTTTCTATAATCTTATTTTTTTAATTTTGATTTATATTTCCCTCACATCTGATTCATGTATATGTAAATATTGTAAACTGCCTCGAATCCTTTGCAGAATCAAGTGTGAAATAAAAGTTTTTAAAATAATGATTGATTAAATGATTATTTAATTCCTGTCAGTGAAAGCCAGGAATGGACTATGTACATAAATTATACCATCAAGTATAGGACAATAAAATGTCTGACAGATAATCCTGATTCTTTGACGATGTGAATAAATTCGAGACAGTCCCTTACATTAAGGTGACTAACAGTACTAGGAAATACTCCTTCCGACCAGTCACTCTCTCCTAGGATTCAGAATAAAACGTCAAAATTTTCAAGGGTAAATGTACCCAAAACTTCATAAGGAGAGAAAGAAACTCTCAACAGGGATGCCAGGAGCAGGATCTGAGGTAGTGCAGGCCAGTAGCACCGGGACCTGTCCCCCGAAACCATTCTGTCCTCTGAGGTCTCCGGGCCTATGATGAGAGGGGCAGCCTCAGAGATTTCTGACATGACTTTGGGACCTTTTCCCCATTGTTCTGACTATTAGCACCTGGCTCCCTTTTACAGCAAATGTTTTTTCTGTAGCACCTGTGGATCCCTCATCTGAAAGTGCTTGTTCCCTTTCTGCCACATGGCCAGGCTGCGAATTTTTCAAAATTTTATGCTCAGCTTCCCTTTTCTTTATCAGTTCACCATAAGGCATTAGAAGCCACCATTCAGCAGCCTGAGCACTTTGCTACTTAGAATGTTCTCTGCCAGATATCATAGTTCATCAATTTCAAGTTCAGCCTTCCACAAAGGCCTAAAACATGGATGTAATTCAGCCAAGTTCTTTGCTAAGACATAACAAGAATGACTTTTGCCCCAGTTCCCAGTAAGTTCCTCATTTCCCTTTGAGACCTCATCAGTTTGGCCTTCTCTGTCCATATTTCTATCAGCATTTTGGTCACAACCACTTAACCAGTCTCTAAGAAGTTCCAAATTTTCCCTCATCTTTTTATTTTCTTTTGAGCCCTCCAAACTCCTCCAAGCTCTGTCTGCTCCCTAGTTCCAAAGCTGCTTTCATATTTTCAGGTATCTTTATAGCAACAACCCACTCCTGGTACCAATTTTCTGTCTTAGTACATTCAAATTGCTATAAGAGAATACAAGAGCTGGGTAATTTATAAAGAAAATAGGTTTATTTGGCTCACAATTCTGCAGGCTGTACAAGAAGCATGGTGCCAGCATCTGCTTCTGGTGAGGGCTTCAGGAAGATTCTACTCATGGTGAAAGATGAAGGGGACCCAGCAACACATGGAAAGAGGAAGTTAACATGAGAGAGAGAGGAAGGAGATGCCAGGCTCTTTTCAAAAATCAGTTCTCATGGTAACTAATAGAGCAAAAACTCACTCATTCATGTCCATCCCATTGCGTGGTGCACATTGCACTCTTTGTGTACACATATACCCGTCCCCTCCTCCCTCCTCCCCCCTCCTCCCTGCCCAGTATCTAATAGATGTAATTCTTATATATGCACTTAAGTGTTGATCCGATAAT
>CAUYSK010052153.1:0-31816 GCA_963575035.1 Avahi laniger
TATTTAAGCCTCTGCCCTACCGCCATTAAACGAGACTTGATCAGACTCCTGTCTTGTCTCCATTTCTTGTGTCTTGCCTTTCCCATTTCCCACTCCCTCCTCCCAGGTACCCACGAATAACTGGTTCTGCGGGTCGGGACAGGAGAACAGAGACAATGTCACTGCATGGCTAGAGTGGCCACTTCCTGTCACAGATGAAGCGAGAAAGAAAGGGAGATAGAGAAAGTGTTCAAAAAGAAGACACAAGACACCATGTAACTCCTGAAAGAATCCAAAGGTGTGGTTGCCTTGTTTTCTGATGCCTTTCCAATTCCTCTCATTTCCTGCCCTTTAATTTCTTGATTTTCTTATTATAGATTTCTCTTTTTATATAGACTAGTCTCAATGTCTGATGTAACCAGAAAGAATTTGTCAACATTTTTTCATTTACCAAATAGATGTGATGAAAGGCACTCTACAGGACATTGTGGGACAGTCAATGAATGAGAAAAAAATTCTACTCTCAAGAAAAACATATTTTGAAGTAAAATCCAATACATCCAATACAACATTTAGTTGTAAGTGCCATGGTAAGAGGCACATGGAGTGCCTGAGTCATAGATTAGTTAAATATTGGCACAGAAGTCAGAAACGCTGCAACCGAATCCTGCCCTTTACCATCTGTGTGCCTATTAACTTAACCATAAAGTATTAATAATAGCACATACCTTTTAGTAAGCACACAGTAAATGCTAGCTGGTATATTAGTAATTCTAGAAGAACATCCAGAGAAGTGGTAATTGCGACTTGGATAAAAACTCGTGGTTAGAACTCATTGAGGGTGACATTTGATTTGAGGATTGAATGATAAAGTTAATTTCAGAAGTAAGAAAAGACATTCTAAGCCGGGGAAATTGAAGAAGCAAAGAGATAGAGATATGACAATACATACAGCCACACTGTCTAGGATAGAGAGTTGTTGGAGATATAGAGGGTGATAAGGTTGAAAGTGGTAAAAAACTTTTAGTGCCAAGTGATGAGAATTCAACATTATTCTAAAAGAAATAGTAGAATGTCAGAGACTAATATTTTAAAATTAGAAATAATCTTATCTGTGTTTTAGGAAAATAAAAATATTAAAATATGATAATATTGAGAGCAAAATAAAGACAATGAGATCAGTTAGAATGCTTTTGCTGTGGCTCTGGAATTTCCTCCTAATTGCAACGTGATGGTTCTTACATCAAGAGGAATACAAAGTTGATTTCTGCATTTGAGGACCAGATGTTTAAAATACCTAGGCTTACCCAAAGGCCATTTTATTCATGAATTTCTACATCTAAAACATATGTTCCACTCTTTAACACCCAGTTCAAGATACCCAGGGGGAAGAAACCATCCAAAAATGGGCTTCCTATATCCAGACCTAATAATAGATAACAGATCTGCCTAATGCCCCATATCCAGGATTTACCAGAAGTTCCTTAAACCACACTTGGCATATCAAAGACTGGTACTAGAAGGATATTTTATTTATTTATTATTTATCTCCTGCTTTTTCTCAGGATGGCTTTTGAGGCACTGTACCCTGAAGAATAAATGAGTGCATCCCCCAGTTCTCTTGAGAATCCAAGAACCATAAAGAAAAGCACCTCTAATCTATAAGCCCATCCTAGATTCCTGTACTCAGAATGACATCCTCTGGGAAATTCACACGGGCTTACATTTTTGTTCTTTATAATGAGTAATGGCAAAAGAATAAAATAAAGGATTAGATGGAAGGAGATTGGAGCTCAGCTAAGCAAAAGTTGAAAGAGACTAAGATGGAGTCCTGTGCCCAAGAAAATAGTGGAAGGAGGGAAATTGAATTGAGCCAGTGATTACAAAAGAAGAGTTTTGCAAAGAGGAACCAGATAAAAAACAGTCAGAATAAAGAATATAAAAAGAAAATCCTAGAGAAACCATCAGAAAATAAATACAACAAAAACCCCTGCAGGCTTTTTTGCAGAAACTCTGACAAACTGATTCTAAATTCTCATTCAAATGCATAGAACCTAGAGTAGTCAAAACAATTTTAAAACAATTTAAAAAAAAAGTTGGAAGATTTTTACTACCTGATTTCAAGATTTATTATTAAGCTACTGTAATCAAAACTGTGTAATATGGGTAAATATACTAATTAAACAGTTAATTAAGAATGAAGTTCATAATTTTACCCACACGAATGTGGTTGATTTATTTTTGGCAATGGTATAAAGGCAATTCAGTAGAGAAAAGAAAATATTTTTAATAAATGGTGCTGGAACAATTGAATATTCATATCCAAAAAAATGAATCTTTAAAATTTTATTAAAAATGAATCACAAATCTAATTATAAAACCTAAACTATAAAATTTCTAGAAGAAAACATAAAAGAAAATCTTTCAACCTTTAGTAGCAAAGGTTTTTTAAATACAACTCCAAAATCATGATCCATAAAAGTAACTTGATAAATTGTATTTTTGCAAAATGAAGAACTTCTGCTCTTTGAAAAGCAGTTGTAAAGAAAATGAAAAGACATGCAACAGACTACAAGAAAATATTTGTAAATCACATATCATATAAAGGACTTGTAGACTATGGAAAAATTCTCAAAACTCAATAATAATAAAACAAACCAATTTTAACAATTGTCAAAAGATTTGACCATTGATCAGGCATTTCAACAAAGAAAATATATGTATGGCAAACAACACATGAAAAGACATCCAACTCTATTAGTAATAGCAAATTAAAATCATAATAAGATAACACTACACACTTTCTTGAATGTCTAAAATTAAAAAAACTGATCTTACCAAGCACTGACAAGGAAATGGAGGATCTGAAATTCTCACTGCTTCTGGGATGTAAAATGGTACAGTTACTTTGGAAAGCAGTTTGACAGTTTCTTAAACTATTAAATATATACCTACTACATGATCCAGTGATCTGTTCCTAAATATCTACCCAAGCAAAATGGAAGTATATCTCCATACAAAGAGTGGTACATAAATGTTTATAGTAGCTTAATTTGTAATACTAAAAACTAAATAGCCCAAATATTCATCAGCAGATGTATGGGTAAACAAATTATGGTATACCTATGCAATGGAATACCATTCAGCATTAAAAATAAACAAGTTACTGATATATATAACATCATGACTGCATCTTAAAATAGTTATTCAAAAAAGCCATAAAACAATAGTATAGATATCTTATCATTTCATTAGTAGAAAACTGTAGAAAATCAAACTACAATCATGACTTGGTATCCATGGGGGATTGGTTCCAGAATCCCTTGTGGATACCAAAATCCTTGGATGCTCAAGTCCTTTATATAAAATGCCATAATATTTACATATAACTTATGCACATCCTCCTGAATACCTTAAATCACCTCTAGATTACTTATAATACCTAACACAATGTAAACGCTATGTAAATAGTTGTTATACTATATTTTTATTTGTATTTTATTTATTTTTTCTTTTGTTGCTCGCAATTTTGGTTTTATATCTAAGAAACTATTGATAAATCCAAGATTATAAAATTATTTTTATGTTTTCTACCAAGTACTTTATAGTTTTAGCTCTTACATTTAGGTCTATAATATATTTTGAGTTATTTGTATGTATGATGTGGGGTGAGGTCTACGTTCATTCTTTGGTTATTCAGTTGTCCAAGCACCATTTGTTAAAAATATAATTCTCCATTAAATTTTCTTGGTATCTTGTTGAAAATCGATTGAGAATGTAAGGAATTCTGGAATCTCATTGTATTGCATTTATCTACATGTTTATTGTATTCATTTCCTACTGCTGCTCTAACAAATCACCATAAACTTAGTGACTTAAAACAATAATTCTGGATGTCAGAAGTCTGGAATGGTTTCATGGGGTTAAAACCAACTAGTTTGCCGGCTGTGTTCCCTCTGGAGGCTCTAGGAGAGCCTTGCCTTTTTCGGTTTCTAAAGATTGTATGCATTCCTTGACATGTGGCCCTTTCCATCTTTCAAATTAGCAATTGTATTACTTTGACCTCTGCTTTCTTCATCACATCCTTTCTGACTCTCACTTTTCCACCTTTCTTACTCAGATATAAGGGCCCTTGTGATTACATTGAGCCCATTTGAACAATACAAGACAATCACCCTTTCTCAAGATCCTTAACTTAATCACATCTGAAGATTGTGGGGATTAGAACATGGATATTTTTGGAGAGGCCATTATTCTGCCTACTACATATACTTATACCAGTACCACACTGCCTTCATTACTGTGATTTTGTAGTACATTTTGAAATCAGGAAATGTGAGTCTTCCACCTTTGCTTCTCTCTCAAGATCATTTTTTCTATACTGAGTCCCTTGAATTTCCATATAAATTTTAGGAACTCCTTGTCTAATTCTGTAAAAAAGTTAGCTGATGTTTTGGTAAGGATTGTGTTGAATCTACAGATCCTAACAGTATTATTAATAGTCTGTTGCTGTAATTACACTATATAAACCATTTTTATTTTGTGTAGGAAGCCTAAGAGACAAATCTATCAAAAATAACTACAACTTTTTGAGAGAGAGCTAATATAAAAAGATATGAATAGAAACAACAAAAAAACAAAATAGCAGTGAAAGATGGAGTTAAAGGGTGGAAATTCTGTTAGATTTCTCCTTTATTGTTTGTTTGTTTGTAAGCACAATTGCCATATGTTTATAATAATTGGTTATAAAATGTTTTTTGCAAGCCTCATGGTAATCTCAAATCAAAAAATCTGCAACAGATACACTAAAAGTAAAAATATATTGAACTTTAAAAACTTAAAATCTTTTGTACTTCAAATGACACCATTAGGAAAATAAAAAGACAGCCCATAGAATGGGGTAAAATATTTGCAAATTATATATTTGATAAAGAACCTGTATATAGAATATATGAAGAATTTCTACAAGTCAATAATAAAAAGATAATAACCCAATTTAAAAATGGATTGTTGGACTTCTGATTTCAAAATGCAAGCACAGAAACAATCTGGCATCACCCTCCACCCAAAAAAAAAACAAAAACAAATATACAGCACAAGGATTACCACCAGAAATATTGCAGAACTTAAATATGAGTAGGAGATAGTTCCTGGGGCCACACAGAAGTGAATAAAACTCCAAGTAGATGGTTAGAGAATAGAACTACCATATCCATGACACATCTCCCTCCAATCTGCCCAGTACCAGGCATGCATAAGTAGCTTATACTTACATCAGATATTAAAAACAACTGAAAAATCAAAGACTACAAAAAAAGACAAACAAGGTCACTATATAACAATAAAGATATCAATTCAGCAAAAGGATATAACAATTATAAATATCTATGCACTCAACATGAATGCTCCCAAATGTATACAGCAAACATTAATAGATTTGAAGGGAGACACACACTGCAATATAATAACAGCAGAGGACTTGAACATCCCACTTTTAGTAATGGGCAGGTCATTCAGAGAGAAAATCAACAAAGAAATAGTGGAGTTAAACTGCACACTAGCTCTAATAGTCCTCACTGACAGTTACAGAACATTTCACTCAGTTGCTACAGGATATACATTCTTTTCATCAGCATATGGAACATTCTTCAGAGCAGATCATATCTTAGGCCATAAAACAAGCCTGAACAAATTCAAAAAAATAGAATTTATACCAAGTATTTTTTCTGACCACAATAAAATAAAAATGAGGAACCTCAGAAAACACACGAATACATACAAATTAAACAACATATGCCTGAATGATCAATAGCTCAATAAAGAAATTTTAAAAAAAGTTTTAAAAATTCTCAAAACAAATGAATATAGAAATACAACATACCAAATTCTATGGGATACAGAAAAAGCAGTACTAAGAGAGAAGTTTGTAAAATTAAACACCTACATCAAAAATGTAGAAAGTCTTCAAATAAACAACCTAATGATGTATCTCAAGGAACAGGAAAAGCAAGAACAAATCAAAATTAAAATTAGTAGAAGGAAAGAAATAATAAAAATCAGAGCAGAAATAAAGTAAAAAGCAATGAATTGAAACATATTACCAGAGAACATCACTTTTAACAAAGGAAGACAGGAAGGAAGAAAGAGAGGACCACAAAACAACCAGAAATCAAATAACAACATGGCAGGAGTAAGGCCTTACCTATCCATAATAACATTGGGTGGGAATGGACTAAACTCTCCAGTCAAAACACATAAAGTGGCTGAATGGATAAGAAAACAAGACCCAACTCTGTTGTCTGCAAGAAACCCACTTCATCTATAAAGACATACATAGACTGAAAATAAAGGGATGGAAAATGATATTCCATACAAGTGGAAACCAAAAAAAAAAAAAAAAACAGGAATAGCTATACTTCTATCAGATAAATTATATTTCAAGATAAAAACTGTAAAAAGAAACACCTAGATATATAAAGCAAGTATTATCAGAGCTAAAGAGAGAGACTCCAATACAATAATTGTTGGAGACCTCACCATTCCAATTTTAGTACTGGCCAGATCATCTAGACAGAAAATTGGCAAAGAAATGTAATGTACACTACAAATCAAATGGACCTAATCAATGTTTACAGAGCATTTCATTCAACAGCTGCAGAATACAATACATGTTCTTCTCAAGAACTGTAAAGACGGCTGGCAAAGGGAATACGCTTTGCCACAGGCAGAAAGGGAGATGCTCTGACAGCCGCAGCGTGAAGCCAGGCGGTGTGCAGAGGGCCACAAGAGCTCTGTTCTAGGGCAGGGTCCTTCACAGTGTTCTGAACCTTGGCAGACGTCTTACTGTGAAGAGGGACACCTCAAAGTTTGAAAAACTGTTTACTTAAGAGTAAGTAGAATTTTGATGGAAAAAATAATTGGTGAGCAAAAGAAAAAACTCAGACTTGGAAATGAGAAGTAATTTTGTGGGGTTTTAAAGAGATTTTGTTTTGTTTTGTTTAAAAAAATAATAAGTGAATCTATTATTAGTGATAAATGATCAAGTTTATCACTAACAGTAAGAAATTGGCTGAAGCCAGATCTTAGAAAGCTTTGATCTGAAGTCCAATAAGTTATTATTTTATCCTGAGGTCAATACATTCATTGAATATTTTTTCTCAAGGTAATTTATTGAAATTAGTGTTTAACCTTGTTAGTTAGAATGGAAAGAAAGAAGTATCATCAAACCACTTAGGAGACATAACTTAAGCTGGGGAAAAGAGGGGTAAAAATAGGAAAAGATGGAAATAAAAGATATTTCAAAGAAGAAATTATAAAATATTGTTCTAAGAGAAAACAATGAAATGTATTTATTGGGTTGTTTGTTTTTATATATTATTTTTCCAAATGCTTTATGAATTAGATTAGACCAGAAATAGAACTGAAGTTTCCAAAACTATTGAACCAGAACAAACCTAAAACATCAAAAGATTCACTAAAATAATCTAACATTATATTTGGCCTATTCATTCACCTAGTTACCATCTAATTGAGTGCTTATTTTGTGCAATGCTTTACGTTAGATTCATTTTTACTTTAGCAGGCAAAATATTGGTGACCTATAATCTTACCTGTTTTTTAACTGCTAGTTACCAGATCCTAATTTGAAAACTCCAGGAGAGAATTGTAAAGAAACTTTCTACATTTATGAAAATCTTAGAAAAAAATTAAGGAGTAATAAAGAGCAATTTTTAATATTTTTAACTGTTAATGGGATATCAATTGCTCTTGTTCATAGAAAAAAATTTAGAAGATAGCAGTTACATCCCATCATAGATAATCTTCTTCAGTGCATCTGTTTTTCTCATTTAATTTTCATCCCTTGATCAATTGTAGAATTTACTCCAGGAAATGATAATCTTTAAAACAAAATCAAAACTGCAAATTTAGAAATGTTATTTAAACTATTCTTACTTAAAAACTGGTAGGTTTGTTTTATCAAATAATGTTTGCCTCTAGGGGAAAAGCTACTAGTACTTTGTTTTGTTTCATTAAATCATTCTTCAGGAAATAAAAGAAGAATCAAATTATTTTTATTTACAATCAAATAAGCAAAGAAAAAAAATCAACAAAATGGAGAATTTATCTTTTAGAAAGGAAACTAATGCATGACTTAGAAGAATTCTTAGATATTCTAATCACCAAATACAAAAGACTCATAGATTCACAGAGGCAAATGGATTCAGTTAGAAATCAAAGATCTGGCTTCCAGCCCAACAATTCAAGCAGGAAAAAGCATTCTGATGACTCTGTACATTGTAAATATATCTGCCTTCCATAATTCCCATATTCCATTCTCATGAAATTTTAAATAAATGTTTTCATGTAGCAAAGCCTACTAGAAAAAAATTGTAAGCTAAGATTCAATTAAGAAGACAAGTTTTTGCTTCAAAGTGTGTTTTCTGACCAAAAACATGGAAACTTTCTTTTCAGGGGCTGTCACCCACCTGGGCAAGAGTTGGTATTCTGGTGTAAATCTCTTGTTACAGAACACTTAACACTTACGTGATACTCATTTTCCTTTACCTTGTTCTCAAAAAGGAAAACCTACTCTGAATCTAAAGGCTAAGAAACAGATAATATTATATTGGACATGGTCAACTTCATGATTGCATCTGCTATTTCAATGGCCAATGCTGACTTCATCTTCATCCACTGTAATTCCTGGTCCAGAATGGCTCTCTAAATACTCACAATTTTCTTTCCAGTATAACATAGTGTTTTAGGATGCAAATGGAAATGACAATAAGCTCTCTCATACATGACATGGTAAAAGAATGGAATGTTTTGTTTAATTTGGCCAACATAGCACTGTTATATATGCTAAGAACTATATTGAAATAAAATCTATGCTAAAAAAATTCCTATTTGTCTGAAGATTTAAAGGACATTTTAATATCATTTTACAAATCACTAGTCAGTTAGGTAGATATAAATATAGACTGCCAGATCAAAACTAAAACCCTTTTACTACAATGTATGCCTACTTGCTCAAGGCAAATCAAATTTTTTTCCGAGCAATAGCTTCTAAACTGTGGGAGAGTGGAGAGCAATTATACCAGTACGATTGGACAGACAGAAGACTGTGTATATTGTGGGTAAATGATCAAAGTATGGACAAAGGTTCATTTCCTGGCCTTGCCTATACTTACTTCAAGAAAGATCCTAACTCCTTCCTTCTAGGGAGACTTCCGAGCCAGGTGGTGTACCCAGGTTCTATATAGATTGATACTCAATATCACGACTTCTCTGTTTGGGAGAGTAATGTGTCCCTGACTTTAAGTCCAAGGATTTTTTCTCCTCCACATTTTTTCAGGCTAAGATGAAGCACAGGCTAGTAACAGCTTTGCTGGAGGAAAGCCTCTAAGGGACTTCCTCATTTTATGAGGTAGAAAGTTTACAAATAATCTCCAAATCAAACATTTGTCAAAGCTGTATGGTGCTTAGAGTGCTACCTCCTCCTGCGTTGCATTGATGGGATCAAGCCAGGTCTTCCATTGCCTTCTCCAAGGACCTCAGGACATTTTACATGGACCTGCCAGGTTTCTCATTATTACATGGAAAACAAATTTCTTACACACTCCGAAACCCTGGTAATTGAGTTCTGGAGGAGGGTCACATTCAAGAAAATTTCACGCTGACTCTAAAAGAAATTTAGAAACGACTCAAAAATTATATTAGGTCATTAAATAGGCTGGGCTCAGTGGCTCACGCCTGTAACCCTAGCACTCTGGGGAGGCCAAGGCGGTGGACTGTTTGAGCTCAGGAGTTCGAAAACAGCCTGAAAAAGAGCAAGACCTCGTCTCTACTAAAAATAGAAAGAAATTAGCTGGACAACTAAAAATATACACAAAAATCAGCCGGGCATGGTGGCACATGCTTGTAGCCCCAGCTACTTGGGAGGCTGAGGTAGGAGGATTGCTTGAGCCCAGGAGTGTGAGGTTGCTGTGAGCTAAGCTGATGCCACGGCACTCTAGCCTGGGCAACAGAGTGAGACTCTGTCTCAAAAAAAAAAAAAATTATATTAGGTCATTAAATATAAAATGTCCAATTGTTAGTCAAAAGTTTAGCTTATTATATCTCAAATAAGAAGCGTACAATTAATCAAAGTATGCACGTTAACTACCAACACAGTTTTGCCATCTTAATGGTAGCTTGCTTATGCCAGCAGCAAAGAAGCCTGGAGAGTGAATGGTTATGAAATTGTGAAAGGAGTTTTCCACAGCTTATTGAGAACTGAATATTTTTCCTTGCAAGAAGTGGTCCAAAGCAGAGAAGAAGTGGTAGATAGTTGGTGCAAGGTCTGGTGAATATGGTGGATGACACACAGTTTCCAAGTCCAGTTTCTGTAGTTTGAGCAGTGTTTGTGTGACATGTGGTCAAGTGCTGTCTTGCAAGATTGGCCTGTCTCTATTGACCAATCTCTGCGGCTTAATCACAAGCATTCACTTTCCTCTTTAAACAATAACACCCCCCATAAGAACTTATTAAAAATAACAATGCATGTTGAAGTTCAATTTAACAGCTTAAGAGTTAATTCAGAAGTTAGTTTTGACTTTGAAGCCCGCCGTGACTCCAGTATGATAGCATGGAATCAGAACGGAAGGAAGTAGTGACGACTGAACTTTTTTCTCCTTTTGCCATTTCTACGTGGAGACACTATTTCTGGTGCAAAAAAGTCAGCAAATTACCACATTAGCAGCAAATCCCATAGAGATCATAAAAAACAGACTCTTTTCTAAGTCTGTCCAAATTTATCCCCACGGTGTCAATATAATATGATGTCTTAAGGGGGTATTACCCAATAAAATACACAAATAAAATTAACTTGATTTATCAACACATAAGGACCATGTGTTTACATATCAAGGGAAATTGGCAGTTAATGACTCATAAATCATAAGCCAAAGAGGAATCCTGAAAGTGAGCTTTTGTATACTCTTATCCCCTCCTGCTCAGTGGCACGCCCTTTAATGGTTTTCCGCTTGAGTATAAAGTAATTGGCAGGCCTACCCTGCCCAAAATAGAAAAATTGTAGAAACATAGCATTGGAATAATTGGGACAATTATCGCCATCGTGATCTTTGATTGAGCACACACAGCACATAACACAGTGGTTTACCTAAATCGCCCCAGACTGATTTATGTGGGTTTTTTCATATAATTAATGAACAAAAAAAACAATTCAGATCAGGTCAACTACTCATTCCCTAAATATTTGTGCCAGGCATTTAACAGGACACTGTAAGCACAGTAATGAACAAGATACAGTCCCAGTCCCTGCCCTTCATGGAGCTTTGGCGGGGGAGGGGGGGGGGGAGATAATGAAATGTAATTTAAACATTAAAGAGAATATGTGAATCTTTATTGCTATGATTTGCTAATTTGCTCTATATTGTCAGCAACTCAAAGGCATGAATGAAGTCTTTTTCATCTTTTTCATGGACTATGAAAAAACTACAATAGGTGCTCAATGTTCAATGTATCTCTTTAGAATAAAATATTTCCAGAAATATTTGCATATATAAAGTATATATATATATGAAACAGATAGATGACAGTTTCAGAGGACATTTGCCTTTGTATATTTCATTTATAATATGATATGCAACCTTCTAAAGACTTTCCATGAGGTAAAAAGACTTGAATAATTGTTTTGTAATCTGCCTTAAACGATATCCAAATGTGGCCAGGCCATTTGTTTGCCATAGATAGTGCACATAAGAACATCCAGTATAGTGCTGTGAACTTATCAGCACTCACAAATGTTAAATGAATGAAATAAAGTATGAATCAATTAAGCAACGAGTAAACACAAGCGTGGAATTCCGAAGCATCCATTTCACAGCCTTGGTAACATTAAGGTGAACTTCAGGAAACATGGGTCATCCAGACATGGGCTCTCACCTGGCCATCAGCATACTGGCAAACTTACTCTCTTTATAGTGTGCGTATGTAAGATACATGTATGTGTATGGTATACTGTATAAATGACATCTATTGTCTCCTGTGAAGTTCCTGGGTCATAGTCCTTCAAAGTCCACTTGTGGTAATTGTTCCATCCCATCACAATTCAAAAGACACCTATGATATTCTCAACCAGGCTGCTAAATCTCAGCTCATGTCCGCAGGTCTTTGCTTCTCAAGGAAACCTCCCTTAATGACCTTCCTTAAAATTATACCTCCCTTACCCCAGCACACTCTCTCTCCCTACCTTGGTCTATTTTTCTTTAAAGCATTTACCATCTCTTTTTAATCTATAATTTCTCATTCATTATGTAAGTTCCGTGTAAGACAGGGATTTTATCTTCAGTTTTTGTTGCTGTATTTCTGGCACCTAGAACACTGCCTGACACATAGCAGGTTTTCAAAACCTATTTGCAGGCTGAATAATTGCCTGACAAAGAAAAGTCTCCAAATCACTATAAGATGATTCTAGGTCTGGCTGTCCTCTAAGTGTGGTAGCGTAGTCTGTACTCAGTGAACATGAGACTCTAATCTTAATTTTTCTTTTGAACACCAGAAATATACCAGGAACTACGTTGGTTTTCATAGAGACCAAGCAGTTCCTCTCACTTCTATCTTTCCTCATGTTTT
Source organism: Avahi laniger (assembly GCA_963575035.1). Taxonomy (NCBI): domain Eukaryota; kingdom Metazoa; phylum Chordata; class Mammalia; order Primates; family Indriidae; genus Avahi; species Avahi laniger. The sequence continues at coordinate 12,616 of CAUYSK010052153.1, forward strand.
CCTCTTTTAGCAATGTCCTTCTATCACTCAAACTCTCCTCTGCCTGGATAATTCCTGCTAATTTCTTCAGTCTCACCTCCAGCCTGTCTACCCCTGGGATCCCTCCCTGACACCACCCTGTGCCACCTGCCCCACTGTTACTCCTCTCCACCTCCAAGCTAGGTTAAGATCTCCCTATTCGAACACTGACGATGTGTCCTTTAGGTCCTGGGATATCCTGGCCCTTAGCACACTGTACTGAAATTATTAGTTACATACCTATCTCCCCAACCAGACCGTAAGCTCTTACAGTACAGGGATTGTTTCATTTATCTTTGCATGAATTCAACACAACAGGAATTGAACGAATAATCGAAATGAAGTGAGTTTAACATTCTTGAGAGAGGCAACATCTAGTGATCACAGTGGAGGCGGGTGGTGTAGGGGGAAATGCATGAAATCTAAAGACCTAGATTCTAGTACTGACTCTGATCATAGTTTTTAAATCTGTAGGAGGAGAGAATTAAACCAGTGCTAAGACCCTTAAATCTAGAAGATGATAAAGCAAAAGGTATTACGTAACCCAATGAAAGTGGTTTACTAAAATGTGAGGTTTTCATGCTCCATCTGCTGGTTAAATTCTAGAAAACCTCAAGGCCTTTTTGAAATGGCAGAGCGAAGGAATCAGATATCAGCAATTCTTGCTTGTGACCAGTGAAAGAAAGAGTTTTAAAAATAATGTTTGTGAATGATTAATGACCTAGAAAATAGATAGTTAAGAAAGAAAAGTAAACACTGGCAACTGCATGGCCGTAGTGACAAAGAACGCCCTGCTGCTCTCGCCTCACACGCATAACCCGCACGCCAGGTCCCGAGATCCGCGCCTGCTGCGCAGCCCCCACCCACACGTCAGGTTGGTTTGCACCAACAACAGCACGCAGCTAAAGTGATGGTATATCACTTCCCAGGCAAGGGTATAAAAAACTACAATCTTTATTTTAGCCACGCTCTTGCAAGCATGCGCTCTCTCTCTCTCTCTTTCTCTTTCAGATCACTTGCTTTGGGGGAACCAGTCGCCATGTCCTAAAGACACTCAGGCAACCCATAGTCCATGAAGAAGCCCACAGGATAAAGACTTGTCATTTCTGACCAATAGCCAAGGCTTGGAAACAGATCCTCCCCTAGATAAGTCTTTAGAGTAGAATGCCTGCCGCTCAGGCTAACAGCCTGCCCCATAAGAGACACCGAGTCACAGCCACCCAGCTTAGCCATGCCCAATCCCTGCCCCATAGAAACGGTGACATAATCGATGTAGGATGCTTTAACCTGTTAGTTTTTGGAGTTATATGCTACTCAGCAATACATAATTATTAATAATACACACGCATACACATACATGCATCTAGGATTTATTCAAATATTTGTTAAACACCTGTGTATTCAATGAATATGGCATTATGTTTTTACCTGAAATTGCATGCATCCACCTTCCTCAAGAATGTTACTCATTTTTCACACACATTTGTTTTGCATGCATTATCTATATTTTCTGATACATGTGTTTTTCTGGAATAAGAACTCAGAAGTAGATTTAAAGATCATGAATATATTCCAGAGAGTTTCTACTTACATTATCTGAGAGAAAATTATAGACCTTAAAAAAGCATAGTTTGTTATCATTTTATAGTCCGTAAGTGATGGGTATAAGCCTCAGTGAAGATCACAATTAATAGTGATTTATTTGTTTTTTTAAAACTCCAAATTAGGCATTAGAAAAATTCATCAATTCTGTAGACATTTTTTTACAAGTTTACCATTTTGCCAAAGAACAGAAAAATATTCCTAAACTCTTATTTTCCTTTAATTTTCTTTTTTGCCATAAAAAGACGTGAGTGCTGATGGTTTGTAGATGAGTAAGATGCAAAAGTAAAAAGAGACTCGCACAGCTGACTGTGTGAAATATTGCCAAGGCCTGGCTGCTATGTTATCTCATAACTTTTTATAAAAGGCAATTAGGTAAAATTTTATAGTGAGATTTGAATGTAATGTTTAAAACCTTAAAATAGACCTAAAAATCAGTTTATCTTAACTAAAAGTTCAAGAAGTATATAATATTAAATAAATATAAATTCTAAAACTAGTTGGTGACTTTTAACAAATTAAAATCTAGAGAGACCATAAATGCAAACAACATTTCTTAGCCATGCTCCAAAATCTTACTTACTCATGGAAAAGAGGTTCATTTGAGACAGGGAAAGGGGAAGAAACTATTTTTAAAGTGTCTAACTCTTTCTTTAAAAATGTTTGGCAGCACCTTTCACATGTTGCAAAATTTGACTGCACCATTAAGCAGAGAGATACTTGTCCAACAGGGACCATCTGTTGGAAAGAGGAGGAAAAAAGCAAAGACAGAGACACAGCTAGAGATGGCAGGGGTGTCAGGTCCCTTAGAAGTTCTCTTTGGCATTCTCACAGGGTCTCAATAGTCCCTTGTTCTGCAGAGCCTCACTGCGTGCCTGCTCACCCACTAGGCGCACGTAGCCCATCCTAGGATGTTTATTGTTACGACTAAGTAAAGCAAAGGTTGATTCTCCAGCTCCCATATCCCAGTGAGTCTGTCTTTAAACCTGATCGAATTCTATTTCTACAGGCTTAATAAATTTAGAGAGTTATAAACTCCCCTTCAGAAAAATCTCAAAAAAAGGAATCTCTGGACTTCTAGAAGGCTTCATTCCTAGGCTCCATGTATATAGTACTTGAGGGCAGAAAAGTAGATTCAACTGTTTTTCTGATGATAAATCTCCCTAATCTTAATTTGAGGGAGTAGAATACTACAATTGTCTTGCCTATTATAAGATACTTACCATCTCTTATTTCTTTAACTTGTTCTTGCTCATTACTTTTTTACAGTTATAATTCCCATAATGTTGGTAATAAAGAAGGAAAGAGTGAGGGGTTAATATAGAGATTTTAAAATGCTAAGCTTCAAGAAGATGTTCGGGTAAAGCCATATTTTTTCCTTTGTGACATTACTCTAGCATGACTTGCTGCCTTCTGACCCACATTGAGGACCCTGTTGAGGTACACAGAATTAGACCGCCTATTTAAGAATAAATTACATTTGTTTATTCTACTATGGAATATATGTCAAAGAGGTATATCTGACAAATGCCACATAGATGAAGATTTGATGACTAGCAAGAGAGCAAATAAATGGATTATTCATAATCATCTGCAAATGCCTAAAAGAGAAATGAAACCTCAAAATAGCCAACCTAGTGCTGACGTACTACATGTTTATACTAAGTTTATCACCACTTGGAATACCTCGAGATCAAATCTTCAGCTCCTGGCAGTAGATACCATGGTACCTTGTACATAATAGGTGCTTAATAAATTTTTTGGAAGAAGGAGGAAGACAGGGAGGAAGGAGTGAGTTTGCAGCAAGGCACAATGCAGCTAACACACACACACACAACACAACTGCAAAGCAGCTGATTCCTTGAAACTATTCGGTCAATTGGACTCAATAAGGTTTCATTAATTCCCTCCTATGTGGGCTCTGCAGAGGCCAATACTATATGAATTTACTCAGCTCTGTGATACACGGTTCCACAACCATTTCACTCTTCAAGATGAGGAATTTTTCATTCTCCGATGTGGTGGAAGATGTGGTAAAGACGATGGGGGAATAGGGAGATGGAGCAGGGCTAATTTTCTGACAAAGAAATACAAAGCCCCCCACCACCACCCCATATCCTCACATCTCTAGAACCTCCCCACTGCAGGTCAAGCCTAGAAGGAAGGAGAGGGAAGCAGATGACTTAGCTTGGTCACTTTTGGTGCTTGTCAAAAAAAAAAAAAAAAAAAAACCTAAATATTTTCCCCAAATGTTTTGCATTCAATAATACCCAACCACAATGTACCAAGCCTTTTTTCCCTTAATTCTCCAAATCTATGTGTATTCCAAGGGAAATGTAATCCATGTGTTTCTCATTTGCTTACATTTAAATCATCATAAAATGTTAAGTTTTTTAAAAGGACATCCAACATATCTTTTGTGTCTTCCTCATGATCCTCCTTTACAATTCTTAAGAATGTGGTGTTTTGAAGAACCAGTGGAGATAAAGCCCTGGATAATTAATTAGAACTCAGGACTTGATCTCTGCACAGATTTCGTTTCTGGATACAGGAAAACATGAGTTTGTTCAGTCACTAAGAATGAAAGAATGAGTAGAGTTCCTTAGTAAATTTCATAAATTGACCTATTTCCTTACAATACCCTTTAGATCTTTATAATTAGGCCTGGCTGATTTGGATTCTGCTTCAGGCACCCTTTTCAGACTACTCCAATGAGATACCTGAAATAGTAGTGCACATAAGAAAAACTTCCTCAAGAATAGGTAGGAAAACGAGTGAGGAACTCAGGCACTAGAAGGATTAGGTTCATGTTTTCAGATAATGTCCTCTGACGTGGCAGAAGATAAGCACTCATCTCATACGATAGTTTGCCTGTCAGAACAATATGGTGAATGAAATGTTCTAAAGCATAGAGAACTAGAGAAGCAAATTGTGTACTCCAAATCAATTAGGTTTCAGGGTGTGGACTACATGCCTCTAAATCAGGATGGTCCTAAGTTCATTAGAGAGAGATGGAGGCCACGTTCTGCCATCCCCCTCTTCTACTGCAGGCTCTCTCTCATCAGTGGTGTTGGACCATAGAAAAGGGAAAGGTTCACAGTAAGTCTACATGTTTACAATAAAATGATTTAAAAGAAAAGGCTTGCATTTCTTGTTCCAAATGAATAATAATAAAGCAATAAAGCAAAACCCTGTTGACTGCATCTGTAATTTTAAAGACAAAACAAAGAAACAAAAATGAAGAGCTTAATTAGTTATTGCCTTGAAAGCACCCAAAAAGGAACTAGTTCCTTCAAAATGAGAGTAGACGAAGTAAACCTGATATTTGAGGAGTTAAGCACAGAACAAATAAAAAAGTAGGAGAAATGTGCTTGATCAATGCTCATTTGCTCTAATTTGCCATTTCACACTCCCAACAAACCTGTAAATTTATTGCATCAGTCTAATCTCAGGTTGTGGCAGTTCCATCTTTACCAGGTAGCAACCTGACCTTTCTTTCCCTCTTTGGTCTATGAGGATGCAGTGCAAGACCTGGATAAGCCGCAGCACAGCCCAAGCGATGGCTACTCAGGCGGAGAAGCAGTGGAAGGAGCCGCTGCACAGATCAGCAACCATCTGGACTGAGTCGCTGGATTCTGGCGTCTGATGCAAGGAGGAAGCTACAGAGACATCCGGGACACCCTGTCATAAACCTAGTTTCTGACCCAGATTTGAAACACTGAATTGATTTCACTGGGGAAAAAGAAGGTCTTGATTTAGTCTCAATTATGTTCATCCCTATCAAAAAAATCCTCAGATACCCTTTTGCTTCTTTGGAGGAGCTCACAATTATGAGCCATAAAAGTTGGGCAAATTACTTGTGATAAAACAAGACAGCGTTGCATCTAACAGGGTTATTTAACATTGCTGGATGTGGCCCAGCTAAGAGCCAGCCAAATGTTCAGCCTACTCTAGGTAGAGCCTGAAAGAAAAGGATATTTCATTTGAACTTAACTCTCGTTTTGCCCTTGAAGTTACAGAAACTCAAATTCTATGGGCAGGAAATTGATTTTAACAAGGCAAAATTTGCTTCCTCTAAAAAAATGAGGAACTAACAAAGGCTCTATTCATGATTATTTGCACAGCATCCTTTCTGTTTTGTACAACATTGATGACTCTTATAGTAAGTTTCGGCTCCAGGCACACAAAGTTCTTCAACTTTCCTTGTTTCTCAGAGCCCTTCTTTCTCACAAAATCCCCATTGACATTGCCTCTCCCCATCCTACAGAGATTCATGTTGACTAACAGCAAATATCTCAGCAGATTCAGACTTGGACACCTCCTTAAGCAATTCATTTGTTCTCTGATTTTGATGGTTTTGAGGTACTATGCCAGATTACATTTCCAGAACCATGATTATTTTCTCTCCAGTTTTATGGTTACTATGGATCTTTGAAGACTGACACTATGTGCTCCAGTAATGCCCACACACATTGAGTTCCCAGCAGAAGAACCACCCCACTGAGCCCCAGCCAGCCCCATGAATGGATAGGAATAATAAAATTGCTTTATGTCACTAAATTTTGGTGTGGTCTCTAACAAAATAATAGAGAACTAAGAAAACTTTTTATCTAAATACTGAGTTAAAGATCAAATGCTTTCACAAAAGAGGAATAAACAATATTGCATTGTAAATTATTTACTTGTATGTTGGTATAAACTTTAATATTATTTTCTTTTTTAATGGAAGTACTGGTGTTCACTAATCCATCCATTCTACAAAAAATTAAGTACCTACAACACATTAGACACTCTCCCAGTGCCTGAGTACCCCGCTTTGAACAAGACAAGAAAGGTCCCTGCCCTCTTGATAAAGCAGACATTCTAGTGAAGGGTGGGAAAAGCAGATGACAAATAAGTGAACAGATCAATGAAAAAAATATTTTAGATAGTGAAAAATAAAGCAGGATCATGTGAAAGAGAAAGAGTAGGGTCAGAAACCTACTTGAGATTGGCAGGCTGAAAATGATTGAGAATAGCGTTATTTGGGCTGAGGCTACCCAGCCGTGAGAAGATCTGCAGGAGAAGAGGCAGAGAGGAAACTTTTCCAAACAGAGCAAAAGCACGTGCCAATGCACTGGGCAGGAATGCATTAGTGGAGGAATTAGAAAAGCCAGTATGACTATAGCAGAGTGAACAAAAGAGAAGGTGGTAGAGCATGATCAGAACAGCAGAGAGTCCAGAGAAATCTTGCAGGGGCCTTGTATGCCACAGCACATAGTTTGAGCTTCATTCCATATCAGATGAAAGCCATTGGAGAGGTATAATCATAACTATATCTGTGTCTTTAGTTGGCCTAAAGAGTGGACCCTTGGAATAACCAATTTAGAGGCTAAGAAATCATGTCAAGGGTTGCCTCAATACACATGCGTGAAAGGTTACATTGATGCCAACTAAGAGAAAAAGCACCCAAAGAAGTAGGCGTGGAAAACACACAAAACTCAGCTTTTCCGACCACAGCAGCGACTGCAGCAATGTCAGCCAGACCACTAACCAGACTACTAAGGTATTACGAGAGACCAGAGAAAGAAGCTGAGTCTACCAGCTCTATATTACCAATAATAACAATAATTAGTGTGTCAGAGCCTACAAAGAAACTACATCATCTCCCGTGATCCGTACAGCCTCCCTGTGAGGAAAGCTAAGAAGGTATTATCTTCATACTACAGATGGGAAGCAAGATTCAGGGCCACACAACCATGGATAAAATGCAGATCTTCTCATCACAGTCCCTTGTTCCTCTCATTAAATCATACTCCCTAGCTAAATCCTAAATAAACTACTCCCAACATATGGAAAATTACAGAACATGTGGAAAATTGTTTAGGAACTCATTGGAGACAGTACACTAGAGAGCCTTACGTTCACCTGCATGGGACACCAGGTAGGGTTATGGGATTTGGTGATTCAAGAAATGAACATGCCCTTCAGAATAGGATACGGTAAATCTTTCCCACTGACTTTATGAGGTTTGTGATCTCAGCAGACATGAGAAAAGGAATTCTGTATCATTTTAGTAGCATAATTTGAGCTTAGAACTGCAACTTAAATTTCAAAAGCAGTGTCTTAACTCACCCAGCCAAGTCTTTTTATATTTTTCCAAGACAGCGTCTCACTCTGGCACCATAGCTCACGTCAGCCTCGAACTCCTGGGCTGAAGTGATCCTCCTGCCTCAGACTCCCAAAATACTGGGATTACAGGTGTGAGTAACCACACCTGGATCAGTGAAGTCTTTTATGAATTGTCTTGAAATTCTTAGGAAACCTGGGAAATAACTATAGAGAAAGGCTCTCTCTCTTTCTTGTTTTTGTGCATTCTCTATTTTCTTTTACACTTTCCTCAAGAGAGTGGAACTATATGAGTAATGAGCCTAAAATTATCAAAATAATGAATCTGCAGGAAACAAACACATCCAGTAAGTTTATATATAACTGAATATTATATATAAAAGTTCATGAGGAAAATATCAGAAAGCACACAGAAAACAGCTTTCATTGACATCAGCATCTTTACTACAGATTATAATGACTCCTTCCTAGAGTGCTCTTGGATGATTTCTAAGACCACTCCTAGGACAGTTTTGTCTCTCAAGAAGTGTTTACTTAATAACTCTATCTTAGCAATGAAGTGCTTTGAAATGCTAAAAGTACAAACTTTCTACATATTCAAATATATTTAATCAATTATTTAGTCATAATATATGTTGTGAGGAATTCGTATTATATGTGGTTATAAGTTTATATATTTTAAAAGCAACAAATCTTTAAATAATTTTTGTATACAATAGATTATTTTGTTTATAACCTGATAACCTAGTGTAAAAATTCCAGTTTATGGATTATTGAGTCACTTTCATAATACATTCTTCAAGGTGAAGGACTCAAAGCTACAAAAATGTATTTAAGATTTCTATATAACAAATTTTATTTCCCTAGTGGTATTCAACCAGCACCTATAGAATTCACAAAATGATACACCCCTCAAATTTTTAAATTATATCCAGAAAGAGCATTATGCTTGTATTATCCCTGTGGAATACTTGCTTTTGACATGATTCAACTTGTTTTCTTTTCTAGTGTTGAAAGGAGTGGAAAAATTGATCCAGTTAATGAACATTTCTGAAAAACATTAACGTATAACAAGTGAAAAGGGACATGCTTTTAAAAGTCATGAAGAAACAAAGCCAGCTGTAAGCAAGAAAAAAAAAATGAGCCTTTTTTTTTTTTTAAGTGAACACAGTTTTATTTTCAAACATTGCCTCAAAGACTATTAATGTTTTCAATCTAAGTAAGCACTAAAGACCATTTTGGAAAATATCTGTTTAGTAACAGCACTGATTTGAAAAATTAAGAAAATAAGTTCTTGTAAAAGGGAATATAAAGAGAGTAACCATCCATAGTAATAATAATTATCATCGCCACCTAGAAGCCTAAAGTGTCAGGTATTGAGCGCACACAGCAAAGTAGGCCACGCAAACAAATGGTAGATCACCACAGCAAGCACAGTTAAGGGACCAGGTGGGACAAAAAATAAAGATCTCTGAGCCCAATACATCTGAATTCTCCCAGGTCTATGACTGATTCACAGAGAGACGATTCTTTCACTTCTCAACTCCACAATGGAAGAGGCAACACTGGACAACTCCTGGAGTGCTTTATTATTCAGGCTATGGTGTCATGAGAAAATACACACAGAAGTAATTTAGGATAAAATAGGGAGACACCAATTACCACAAGTAATAATTTGGAGAATTTTTTAATTACTAGTTGGCAAATTCCCCAGTCCCCAGCAGCAATACTATAGGCTCACATTATGCCTCGTCCCATGACAATTCTTAAGAAATTATTGCGTCCCTATTTCTTTCTAGCCATGACTGTTTTGTCACCAGAAAATGTGTTCCCCATAACAGGAATAGCCAAAAACATGCTGCAACAACGCCTAGCTGAGACACAGCAGAGGACTCACACATCGGTAGGTAGATGCATTTTCCACACATTGTCTTTCTCAGCAATGCCGCACCCAAAGTGTTGTCAGCCTTGTGATGCAGGTAAAAAAGCTAAAGCTCCGAAATTCACTCTGCTCATGAGCTAATATTAAAACCCAATTTCCAAGAAGATGGTACATTTTCCCCATACCACCACTAAATGTCATCAGAAAAAGTAGGAAAATACTGTCTAATGGAAAATATAATTTACAATATGTGTGTATAAATCATCATACCTTCAAAAACATTTAAGAAAATCTACTTTCCAAATGTTTTAATTCATAGTCATTTGCTGCTGGCTCATCCACGACTGCTCCCCAACATAATAAAATTATCTGTGCATCTCTCTGCTCCATTGGATTGAAAGATCAGCAGGGACAGGAGCTGTGGACGCTTTATTTACATGTTGCCAGCCTAGCACTCTGCCTGGAAAATACTAGTGTTTTGTAAATGTGAACCTGATTGAGACATTTAAAATAAATTTATAGGAGAAGGATCTAGCCATGGTATCAGTTTGTTACATGTACTTTCCTTTTATTACTTTTTTAAAAAATTAAGTTGTGAATCAGAAAAAAGCATTTTTTTAACTTTTAGTGATAAACCACATTGAGTAAGCATCAGCATTCTCCCTGAGCATAGTTTGAGAATGACTGGTTAAAGATAAAAATGGAATCTGAGTTTGACGCCCTCCCGCAAGATCTAGTGAGTCCAGCCTTTGGGGAAATTAGAGTTCGGGCATGCTGACCTCTGCTTTTTGTGGTTGGTTGGTAGGATTGTTTTGGTTTATTTTGCACACCGTGGTGTGAGAACTCAAACAGAGCTTTAGGAATAGCTTTTCACATTTCCCCTTCTTCCCTAGTCTCATTCCAACCCCCACCTCAAGACTAGAGGAGAGCAGTTCTTTGGCTGACTACCCAATCTCATGTCCATTGAGACACATGAGAAATTCTCAGTGGGACGACAGTAGTGAATCTAGCTGATGATAGCTGGGCTGAGCAGTTAGTTGACCTACCTGCTGATGAGCTCATCCCAAAGCCATCATGACTCTAGCAGATGTTCAGACTTCACAAAGATGTTTCCTTCTTTGTCAGTCTCCAAAGCCAACTAGAACCCCATGAAAATCTGCTAAGAAATGTGGCACACACAGAACACATCGAACAAGGAAAAAGACATCCAGAGGACCTGCTACTGTACTACTTCCTCGTACTCCAAATCATACTACTGTAGCTGCAAATGACTTTGCTATGGAGTTACAGTACACAGCTGCATCTGTGCACTGTCTGCTGGAAGAAGAAAGAGGGAAAGATTTATGCTGAGATCAAAATTTTCCTGCTTATTTACATCAAGGGAAAATTTCATTATAGCAGATGAATCACAGTGATTCTGAAAGAGCTAAATTGACTGTTTCTCCATTGGTAAGATGCTTTGCAAAAAAATAATAAATTGATCCTAGCTCTCTGGGAGGCCGAGGTGGGTGGATTGTTTGAGCTCAGGAGTTTGAGACCAGCCTGAGCAAGAGCGAGACCCCGTCTCTACTAAAAATAGAAAGAAAATTAATCAGACAACTAAAAATATATAGAAAAAATGAGCCAGGCATGGTGGCACATGCCTGTAGTCCCAGCTACTCGGGAGGCTGAGGCAGGAGGATTGCTTGAGCCCAGGAGTTTGAGGTTGCTGTGAGCTAGGCTGACGCCATGGCACTCTAGCCTGGGCAACACAGTGAGACTCTGTCTCAAAAAAAAAAAATAATAATAATAAATTGACAGTTTCAAAGATGAGCATCCCTTCTTTATCTATAGGAAAAGCACTATCTAAGAAGCTAGTTGTCCAAACAATTGTTAAAATGTCCCTGAAACAATTCTTTCTCTCTCCAGAAATAAGAAGATAACTCATACATCCTTGAGCATAGACCCTGAATATCTTAGAGGAATTCGGTGCAATATCATGTTTGGTGGCATTGAATTGAAGCCTGTAAATACTTTGCCAAGATGGATTGACATAAATCAATCACCTAGTGACAATTTCATATCACTGTGGCATTGGAATGTGTGTGCATATACATATATACATATTCATTTTAAATTAAATCTGTATATTGAAAACTAAGAAGTTCTGTGTTCAAATATCAATCCCCCACTACCCATGCATACACACCCTATTGAATTATTTTCTCAGTACTTTGCTCTGGCCCAACTTAAAAGTCATATATATCCTATTTTCTACTTTTTCTTACAAGAATATATTCTAAATGCACACTATCAGGGTTTTCAAACCAATGAACCATTGTTACACTATTGCAAATGTGTGACTTAGAGATTATACCACTGTGAAAATTGCATAATCTCTAGCTGAATATTTTGGTTTTGATAGATGCCATAAGTGAAATACAATCAACTTTGTACATCCAGCCAGATATGTGTTTAATAATACAACTCTTCTTCAACAAAATTGTTTAGGTAATATCTTGCTTTGGGGTTGTATCTCCAATGACTTCTAGTCTTGGTTTTGTAACACCCCAGTGAGTTTTCAAATGTTTGAAGAGTGTTACAAATTTTTCAAATAAAATATGAAATTATACTTGGAAAACCACCCATGCTTTGTATAGTTTGGAATATGTATGCTATAGATTCTGGTGGGGGAAAGTTTTGTAAAGTCAGACAATTCCTAAAGGGTTAGAAATACTGGACTAGAGACTGAGAGCATGTACATTTTAAGTCTCCACAACTGAAACAATGATACAAAGGAAAATCTATCAATGGGATTACTGCATAGGCCAAACAAAAGTTTATTATTTTGGGTAAAAAATACTTTCAATTTTGAATATTACTCCTAATCTTCTCCATTTTTCTTTAAATAGAGCAATTTTCTTTTAAGTGGAAGTAGTTGCATCTTCACATCTATTTGAAAATGCAATTAGATAGAAATACAATACACTACAGCTGGAAAATGAACAATCCATTTTTTCTCTTCCTAGACAAGGTCACACTGCTAAGCACACTCAGTTAAGCGTGATACAGAAGTTAAGCCATAAATCCAATGAGATGGAAGACTCTGGCACCCAAGGCACAAGCAAGGCCCAGTGTCAGAAGGGCTCACACTTAATTCTCTGTTTTCTTTAAAAATTCTCAGTCCTTATTAACAAATAACCTCTGTCTTAGAAAAAAAAAAGTACAGTATTTTACACACCAGATAAACAAAAGACACTGTCATTTTTAAACCAAAACATATTTAGGGAAAAAAAATTGTAAGTGAAACTAATTTGCTACATATGTTTTATACATACAGTACATAAGGGGGTTTCTCCGACGCCATATGGAAAGCATCTGAACTAGTAAGACAATGACCTTCATAAATCACTCTAGGCTCCAGCTCCAAATTATGTCTTGTTCCCTAACTCATGGGATAGTCACTATATCTCATATAAATTCATTATGTTATATGTGCACAATAATCTATCTCTACCTTTATAAGGAATGATGTCATAACATACAGGCAAGGTTTTCCAGAAAAAGGAACAAGCTCTCCCACCAGATGGGCCAACCTATAGCATTGCTTCTCCAAACACATGTTTCATGATGCAGCTTATTCATGCTGCTCGAACGAAAAGCAAATTAATGGAGAAAGAAATAAACAATCTTACAACAAAATGTTTTCTGAGCCTTTCTGATTTCTTCTTTTTTTAAGGTAAATGTAAAATAAAATAGCCTTATATATTTCACATACTTTCTTTTTATATATTTCTCATTTATAGCCATTAAGAAGCAATCTATGTTCTGCCTAGTTATTTTTATTTGTGTTGAATCATCAGCCACGGTTCTAGCAGGGTTTTATCTTAACAGTTATCTTACCATGACAAAGGTTTGAATCAAGGGAATAATCACTGGTTATGGGGGGAAAGGGAAATAGATATAGTCTACCCTCCAGACTCTTTTTCCATGAAGGTTGCCTCTTCCTACCTTCCTTTCTGATCCAGTCTTTCTTCTGCTTTCCGTAGTTGAAGAGTGCAGGTTCATCTGTCCTCTTGTTCACTTCCAACCACTTAGGGAAGTGAGCACTGAGTTAAGATGACTAGAACTTCTTGGTCCTTCTTGCTTAAGAACCTTAAGGTTCCTAAATCCATAAGCTGAAAGGAAACAACAAAAATCATGTGTAAACCTACAGAAGGGCTACTTTTCAGTCCTTTGAAATTATCTCCCTTTCTTAACTTCTAGCTTTCTTTCACTCTAGGCCAAAGATCAAACAAGTAACATAAAGGAATGAAGAGACCACAATAAATACATGTCGAATGAATTAAATGAATGTTAATGGCTAGAATGAGGAGTTATTATGAGAATGACATCCTGGATAAATTATGCCCCATCTGAGATGGGCAGCTCTGAAAACTTGTTGCCTCTCAGAATGGCTTGGTGGGGATGGGGAAGGCACAATATGGGCCAACATGTACAGACTGAAAAATTATGTCTACAGGCTGGTTCCAGGCCTAAAAAACAAACGTATGCAACCTCTGACCCAGAAGTTAAGATTTGCTGGAGAAAGAAAGTACAGTTGGAAATACAGGATCTAAATCATCTCTAATTGCAATATAATGCTACGTTTTGTTATAAATATCTGAAGATATCAATAAAGAATACCAAATGAGTGGATTCCAAGAACATCAAAAACATGAGTAATCTCTAATAGTCAAATTTTGCATGAGACTATCAGGAGTAGGATATTTGGTGATAAATTTATATTTGAACTTACCTTCTATTTTTTAAAAGATTATGATAAAGAGATTAAGACTTTTAGAATCCCTAATTACTGTAAGTATTTTGAAAAGCCTGCAAACTCATATAATTAAGCATTCATGCACACATGCACACACACGCACACAGCACTAAGTGTAAGGAAGTGACACAACCTCTGATTTTTCTACAACTTTGATGCTTCTCTTGAAAAATCAAATTTCTAAAAAATAAATTTCCTTAATGCCCTTTTTTTAATTACCTACTAAAAATTTCAGCATACAAAAAGAAGAAAATGTTTGCGCACAAATGCTATGTCAAATATTATAAAGATTATGAAGAAATTAAAACAGTATAGTACCATATTATAAAATAATATCAATATTGTTTTATGAATAATTATATTTTATACACTGGACATAAATTTATGAGGTCAGGCCAATTACTACATGTATATGTTTTCATAACTAATCCCATATTTAAATTTACTTCCAAAAATTGCCACCACTTTCAACCATTTCATGAAATTACTGCATCATCCTCTATCTCTAGCTATGAGGGAGTAACAGGCTCCAGAATTACCCTCACCATAAATAACTAGAAAGCTAGATAAAATGGCGAAACAACTGTTTTTAGCCATAGACAACGATGCAGTACTGTGATCTCTCAGGGAAAAAGAGAAACAAATGAGGTGATCCTACAATTACCCCAGATTTTGCCTGGGGACAACTTTTAACCACAGACTAGAGATGCAAAATGCAAACACAGCCTGGAAGACTTGCTGAGTTAAGGATATATGCAAGAGTTAAGGGAAGCAATAATGCCTAGAATTTGTGGAGCAGAGTACTAAAGAGGAAGGAAAAGGTTACAGAAATTTTCAGAAGTATTTCTTGAGATTTTGGGTGAATAACAAATTTGCATGCATAGAATTAAATACCATGAAGCTAGGAAGAAAATAATTGCCAGGAATCTATAAACTAAACAATTCTCAGAACACATAGGGCAGATAATCATTCAGGTTCCACAGTCCAGAGTGAAGAGACCTCATCAGATACACAAATAATTGACTAGAGACACTCTCAAGGTTATATCTCAGTGGAGGGCCTTAACCAGCTTTAGAATAAAGGTTACTCCATACTTGCCCCAAAGAATTTTAAAAATAAATAAGACTTGAAAGGATTAACATGATCTACAGGTATCTTAACTGCCTGACAGAACAAAGTCCAACCATTTTTAAAGATCCCAACAATATCAAGCATTCAACAATGAAAACTTCATATTATTTGGCATCCAAAATAAATATTCTAAATGTGCAAAAGAAAATTTTTAGGAATATAACTCAAAGAGAAAAACAGTCAACATAAACAGAAGTAGAAATTACAGAGATGAGACAATTAGCAGATGACACAATTGCTATTTTCTTTTCTTTCTTTTTTTTCTACCAATAATTTATTGCTTTTCATTGGTGAGTATGTAAGTACTCTAGTTTGTTTCACTATTTATCTATTAAAGGACAGCTGAACTGATTTCAGTTTTTGATTATTAATATTACAAATAAAACTCCTATCACTATTCATCATGTACAGGGTTTTTTTGGTCTAAATATAAATTTTCATTTTAGGAGGATAAATACCAAGGAGTGCAATTGCTCAAATGTATGGTTGTTGCATACTTAGTTCCATAAGAAACTTCCGTCATGTTTTCCAGAGCAGTTGTACCATTTTACATTCCCACTAACAACGTAGAGCCAGTTTCTCCACAACTACACCAGCATTTGTTGTCACTATTTTTAATTTTAGGCATGGGTGAAGTGATTGGTAATTATGACGTTAATTTGTATTTCTCAGGTGGCTATTGGTGTCAAATATCTTTTCATGTGATTATTTTCCATCTATCTTTTCGGCAAAATGTTTGTTCATGTATTTTGCCCATTTTCTAAGTGGATTGTTTGTTTTTCTGTTGCGTTTTGAGAAGTTTTATATATGTGTATAAACTTTGTCAGATACGTCATTTGCAAATATAATCTCCCATTCTGCAGTCTCTCTTTTCATTTTCATATGGACTTTCACCAATCAAAATTTTAAAACACATTTGATGAGGTCCAATGTATCAATTTTTATGGATCATGCTTTTGATGTTAAGTCTAAGAACTCTTCGCCTAGACCAATTTTCTCCTTTGTTTTCCCCTAAAAGCTTCATAGTTTTATATTTTAAATTTAAGAATGTGATTCATTTTGAATTGGTTTTGGCTTACGGTGTAAGGTTTGGATTGAGGTCCTGTTTTGCTTCTGAATGTTCAAATGCTCCAGCACCGTTTGTTGAAAAGATTATCGTTTCTTCACTGAATTGCTTTTATACTTTTATCAAAAATCATTTGAGTATATTTGGGTTCTATACTTTGCTCCACTGACCTGTATGTCTATCCCTATGCCGTGACCATACTGTCTTGATTGCTACTGCTGTATAGTAAGTCTTAATATACGGTAGAGGGATTCTGCTGTCTACAGATAATGTGTTCTATTGATGATATTATTCAAATCTTACTGATTTTCTATCTAGTATTTCTATCAAATGATGAGGGGGAGTGTTGAAGTTTCTAACAATAATTATTGATTTTCCTATTTCTACTTTTAGCTTGTTTTATTATTGCTTCATGTATTTTGAGGTTCTGTTGCTTGGCACATTTAGGATTGTTATGTCTTTCTGGTGGGTAATATCTTTTTTTTCATTATGTAATACCCACATTGTCTGTAGTAATTTTCTTTACTCTGAATTCTACTTAATCAGATATTGTTATAGCAATTCTTATATTTTAAAATCAGTATCTGCATGTCAAGCTTTTTTCTCCATCCTTTTACTTTCAAGCTACATAAGTCATTGAATTCTAAGTTGTCTGTTTCTTACAAACAGACAATAGTTGGGTCATATTTTGTTATCCACTCTGCCAATCTCTCTTTTGATTGGTATATTTAGATGATTTATATTTAAAATAATTACTGATATGCTAGCACTCATATGTGCCATTTTATCATTTACTTTTTGTTTTCTTTGCCTCTCATTCTTAATTTTTTTCTTTTCTTACTGTACTATGTATAATTTGATCATTATATAGGATTTTATATTGATTTATAATGTTCACGAGTATATCTCTCTGTGTAGTTCTCTTAGTGGGTGCACTAGGTATTGTGATATACATATGTAACCTATCACAGTCTGCTGAAAATCAACATTTTACCTGTGCAAATTAAGTGTGGAAACCTCACTTTCACTTAGAACCCTTTACCATCCCCACTTTTTTTTTTTTTTGAGAATTACCTTGTGCCAGGCACATTCTTGGTATTTGTAATTTTGTTTAATGTTTTTGACAATCTTATAAGGCAAATATACTATTGTTCTTATTTGTAAAATGTAAGTGATTTTGCTCAAGGTCATGTGGGTAGTAAGAGGCAGAACCAAATCTTTTTGTTTGTTTGAGAAAAAGTTTCATTCTGTTGCCCAGTCTAAAATGCAGTGGCGTCATCACAGCTCATTGCATCCTCCAACTCCTGGAGTCAGGTGATTCTCCTGCCTCAGCCTCCCAAGTAGCTGGAACTAAGGCGTGCACCACCATGCCTTGCTAAGTTTTCTATTTAGTAGAGATGGGGTCTCACCATATTGCTCAGGCTGGTCTTAAACTCTTAGGCTCAAGTAATCCTCCCGCCTTAGCCTCTCGAGTCACTGGGATTACAGGTCTGAGGCACCCCGTCTGGCAGAACCAAAATCTTTCCGAGCTCAGAGGCTGTGCTCTTAACCACTGTGATGGTTCCACTAATAGATGAGGCAGAGGAAAAGAAAGAGGAAGGGGCTTGTGAAGAGGCCACAAGAAGAACAGGAGATGGTGATATTATTATTAATTTTATAATTATTAATATATAATCTTGTTCTCTCCACCTGGAATACCTCGTCCCTGGGACACCTTTCCCCATGTCACTTCTCTGCCTAGGAACTTCTATTTGTTCTTTAAGAACTTGACTCAGATGTTATTCCTCTGAGAAGCCTTCCCAAATCCCATCTCCCCAAACCTCCAACCCTCTGGAATCCCACAAAAATTTGCTCAGATTTCTATTATAGCCTAACTTATTCTATAAATTTTTGATTTTCTTACCTCCTCCTTGTACTAAATTCAGAACTCCTCAAGGGCAAGGACTATGTCTAATTATTCCTTGTGGTTCCAGTGCTTAGCTCAGATCATTGTAGGCGCTCAGGGAAAGTGAGATTGAATAAATCAATCATCACATCTCGAGGACCCTCTGTCTTACCAGGTACCATGCTAAGAGATGTAAAGTTAAAAAGATCAGGCCTTTGGCCCCTTAAAGTTCATAAACGAATTGAGGATGTGTTCCTATCTTTCAATCTATATTATAGAAACCCAACACAAACCAGCTTAAAAGGAAAGAAAGAATGTGAGCAGGGGACAGAATTTATTTGTCCTAGGCAGGTTACTTCTATTAATAGTTCCAGGAATAGCTGAATCTAAGATCCAAGGGTTTCCAACAATGTTATCCTCCAGATTAGGTCTCTTTGTATAACCTACTCTTAGGTGGCTTCATCCTAAAGATTTTTTTTTCCATGTGAAAGCCCCTCATAGCTCCATGTTTACATCCAATTGTAGCAAAAATAGAGCTTTTTATGCCAATGGTCCTAGCAAAAGTTCTAGGAGTAATTCTCAATGTTTTTAATTAAGTCACCTGCCCTTTACTGAACCCATTATAGTAACTCTGAATAGGTCTATGTCAAATGCCTACCTCTAGATTTGGAAGTGGGGTTGACCCCATCCAAATCATATAGATTGAA
>CAUYSK010052156.1:0-32937 GCA_963575035.1 Avahi laniger
AGAATATAAGAACATGGGACTAGGATACCATTTAGTTCATCTCTTTATTGCCAGGCAAGGTTGCATATAATTTAGTGTTCTTGATAATGTTCTTAGGCAGAAAGTTTTATTTTTTTTTTACTGTTACTTAACCCAATGTAATGTTTCAAATAGCAATAGCACAGCAATGACATAAACAACAGCAATATCGTCAACTGATACACACTGCTTATCCGTGGAACTCAAAGTGCTTCATAGGTAAATATATATTCACAAGCTCTCAAGATTGCTATTGGGTGTTCATAATTGTTATCCATTTGTGAATGAAGGAGCTCGGAGGCACAAGACTAGTTGACTTGCCTATGGCAGAGATTGTTTGAGGTTCACCAATAATCCTTTTATTTTTTTTCCATTGCATTGGGCATGCAGCTAGGCTTCACTTCCCAAGCTCCTTTGGGTTAGGTATGGCTCTGTGCCCATTTCTGGTCAGTGGACGGTTAGCAGAAGTGCTGTGTAGCACTTCTTGTATTATCCTGGATTGAGGTGAAA
This sequence comes from Avahi laniger, assembly GCA_963575035.1. NCBI lineage: Eukaryota > Metazoa > Chordata > Mammalia > Primates > Indriidae > Avahi > Avahi laniger. Next base: position 529 of record CAUYSK010052156.1, read on the forward strand.
CCCATTCTACTAAGTGAAGTATCTCCAGAATGGAAAAACAAGCACCACATGTACTCACCATCAAATTGGTTTTAACTGATCAACATTTCAGTGCACATACAGTAGTAACATTCATCAGGTGTCGGGCAGATGGGAGGGGGGAGGAGAGGATGGGTATATACACACCTAATGGATGCAGTGGACACCGTCTGGGGTATGGACACGCTTGAAGCTCTAACTTGGGTGAGGCAACGGCAATATGCGTAACCTAATCATTTGTACCTCCATAACATGCTGAAATAAAAAATACCCCCCCCCCAAAAAAAAGAAAATCAAGTCCATCTTCTCCAAGCACTATCTTCACTAATTTTCCCATAACTATCAACACCTTGAGTGTTTCCAGGCTCATCACCTTGCTATCATCTTTTCCTAGGTCTATTTTGACCTATAATTACAAATTCTGCTTATCGCTTCTTTGTAATAACTTTGAGATTCACTTTTCCATCAATACCATGGTTTCATCACACCCTCACTCCCGGCTCCCAATTCCTTCACTTCTCAGCTCTCTGGCCCTAACTATCTCGTGTGCACATTATTGCAACGGCTTGCTAGGAATTCTCATCACTTGACTTTGCCACACCAACCAAACTTTGAGAATATTTGTACAATATTATTCTTCAGTTCAAGTCTCCATAGTGGCTACCTATTAATTAGTAAGTTTATTACTCAAGGTGCTGCATTATTGGAACTACTTTTTTTAAACCATAACTTTACTTCCATAAAAGATATTTCACTTCATCTGCTTACTCTGTTTACTATCCTCAAGTTTGACTTTTCTTGCCTTCCATGCTTTCAGGTCTAAAACCTAAAGAACACCTTCATTTCTGTGATGAGAGTGGGAGATCACCCAAAAAAAGGGGGGGGCGGGTTCTGCTGATATCATTTGTTCTATAATTAAAAAAAGGAAATTCAACTTGATTTTTTTTTTTTGGCTTGGTATCCTAGAATTTAACTTTATATCATTGCCTTTTTTCATCTATACAGATTCATAGGCTTCGTCATCTTCAAAATTCAGCTGAGAATTTAACTTCAGAAATATTTCCTGGACTAAGTGCTCGTGGATCAAATTTGCTCTCTACTCATTACCTCTGTTCTTTATTCAGAATTTTTAAGTATGCAGTTGTTGATACAGTGTTACTTTCAAATGCTTTTCAGTATATAATACATAATGTTTGTTATATGTGTTTATACACTCTCTTATTAGCCTAGAACATAAAATCATGTCATTTTCTTTTTAGTTTTCAAATTAAATGTCTCTATACTTTTATTTTCTCCCCAAGATGCTTGCTTTGCTGACAACTCCAAGACCTCTAGGGATGCTTATTCAGACTTAGAGGTCAGTTCTGGTAACCATCATCTGAGCAGTCAACCAAGGAGTTGAATTCTTTTCAGCTGTTACTAATGCCACTGGCAGAAGATACGCTAATTGAAATAAAGACAACCCAGTAGTCCCAGCATGGCCTTTGTTGTCACTATTGAAATACTCTGATGCCATAATTCTTGTTCATTGCTGTATAAGCCACAATACCTTGGGCATGGCTGTTTTCTGAAAACCTGCGCAGTGCAAGGCTGCCCAGCTCTGAGCCTGTGAGCACCTCCCAACCCATCTAAGGAGCTCAGCTATACTTGCCCACACTGTTTCTTGTGACTTTGGTTCACAGCCAGGTCTTTGTGTACTACTGCACTAGTCTCAGATCTTTGAGTGTGGACATAAACATGCAAGTATTTTCTATAAGGCTGCCTGTAGTGCCAAGGTGGGTAAATTTGAAGGGATTTCCAGACTCACTATTGCTGTGACTAATACCATTCTCTCTCCTGTTGCTCCAAGAGCAAAATAAATTTCCCCTCTCTGTTCCACTCCCATTTTCTGCCCCAGGATAAGTAAAAGTGCACTCAAGGGAAAACTCTGCCTTGTTACATATATAGCCAGTTAGTGTTAGGGACACCACGCAATCTATTTCTTCTCTCTTCTTTCCACAGTCCCCAACACAGTTGTTTTGTTGATCAAGTCCCTAATCTCAAAATTCTTTGTCCTCTACACTAAAAGGGCTGGAAAAACCAAATCTATACTTTTATAGCCTCTCATTAGTTCTTACTAATTAGATGTACATGGAAATGTGCTGAGAAAAGTGGGAGGCAATAAAAAGGAACAAGGGCAAAGAGATTTCTTGTGAATTTTTAACCACAAAACTAATCTTCAAATTATACAAATTACTTACTTGTCTGAAGAGTTGCATCAAATCTCTTAGACAAATACAATTTCTTTTCTAGTTTAGTGGTAGTCTCTGAAGCTATAATTTGAAACAGCATTATTAACAAATCTATTCCAGTTGAGCTTCATGTTAAAAGTCTTAACTATCTTGCCCGATCACACTTTGCCGTATTTTACCAAATCCCCTATATCTAACAAAATAGAGTTACTTGCTGCTCCTTCAACATATTTTACACTTTCTGCCTCTAAGCAAGCTTTCAGCTCATATCATTCTTTGCATCTGGTATTCTCCACCTCATTACAGATGACAAAGTATTCTACAACAACTACATATACCTAATAAGGGGAGTACCCCTTTCAAAAATGAATTAAGCTTTTTTTTAAGTTTGGGTTTTTGTCCACTAGGAGTTTGAAGTCCAACTTGGAGAAAGGGATGGGAGAAGGCAAATGTCAAAATGAATTGAAGTAAGGAGAAAGTGACAAGTAGTAGATTAGATAGTAAGTTACCATAATAATCCCAAGCAATAGATGATGAAGACCAAATTACAGTTAAAGGTGGTGACTTGAGAATACAAAGTTACCACTTCTCCCTTTGAAAACTCTACTAAAATGACAGTAGAATGATCAAAAAGGAATAAACCCACAAGGCCAAAGATAATAGAAGATGAGAAAACATTACAATTTTAGCAGCCAGAAAGCAGATGGATAAGTGGAAACTGACTCAACAAACCTTTGAAAACAGAAAGTTAAGCCAGCAGGGGAGAAATCTCAGAAACAAGTCAATTTGTACCATAGAATTTCATAAAGACATAGGAATTGTAGGTCCTAGGTACTGTAGGGGTATGGCTAAGGCAAAAAACAATGAGTATTGGATAAAAGTCTATATAGGAAGCAGTTAGACTTACATAAAGCCTTCATCAACCATATAGCTGAGCAAACTGCCCCTCTCTCACCCATGGAAAAGACTAGAGATTTACTCTTTGAAAAGGTAGAACCCATGGCACTTTGAACTGGGACACCAGATTTGTCTGAACACTGTGTCTCCATCTTGAAAACAGGCGAGTTTGACCATGCCAGCTTCTTTCTTCAGTGTGGCTCTAAGAATGCTGGCAGCCGTGCTCATAATCTCAAGACAGGAGCCTAGAAAAATCCCTTCTGAAAAAAATGACCTTCACAAGATAAATTAGAATTACTGACATTTGAAACTCCATAATAAAATGAAAAGTCATTTTGTTTAACACTGACATCAGCAGATAACATTCATGCACAGGGAGATTTCAATTATCTTTCTGGTACCTCACACTCAAATATGAATGGATAGTCAAGGACCAGATATTTAAGCAAAATTCCTCTCTTGATATACTGAAAAGCTGAATACGGAAAAAAAAACTTGGAGGAAAAAACAGCAGGAAGCAGAAACTAACCTCGTAGGACCTATAATCAATACTCTTAGATAAATAGGATAACATCTTGATTATATTTATGAGACAAGAACAAGAGGTCATAAAAAAGGAACATTCTTTATGTAAAAGTATTCTTTAAATTTAAGAATTATGATACAGTTATACTTTTCGTAATGGTGGAGTAATTTGTATTAGATTAACCTAACAGATAACAATAAACTCTGGGGGAAAATATAAAAACAATGATTTGAGGGCACTGGAGACAATTTAAAACAAACAGAAATGGGGAGGGACTTGATATTTGAAAGAAGAGAATTGCACTGATTCTGCATTTATGTGGTTTTTCACCCAAAGGCTCTTCCCAGTCTGCACTGCATAGGGTAGCTGGAACCTAAGCAGAAAACTGCAGTCGTAACTGATTTGAGGATTAAGAGGAAAGCATTTGGGACTGATGGAATGGCTAGAAAATGATGAGAAAATCTCAGGAGGAAGGTAAGGCCCTAGAGGAACAAAATCTTCATATAAACTCCCTCAAATTCTTGGCTGGCCTCGATTAATGCATGTGCAGAGGACCTGGCAGAAAGCAACAGCTAGAAGGCTGAAAGTAATGAGTGAAGATTTTAGCTCAGGGGAGAGTTTGAAGTTTGAACTCAGCCACTTGAATTGCTTGCCAGAGCAAAATCAACACTATTTAAATAGTTTCTACAATGGCAAAATTAGAAATTACTATTAAACATGTGAAGAAACACTTGATGGAAACCATAGTAGGTTAGAGATAGCCAAAGAAAGGAAGCAGTGAACTTGAAGAAAATCAGTAGAAAATATCCCATCTGAAGATGAGGGAGAAAAAATATTGGGGAAAAAAAAGGAACAAAGACTCAAATTGTTTACATTATATTTACTTGTATTTTCAGAGAGAAGAAAATGGGGCAGAACAAACATTTGAGGAAATAATGGCCAAATTTTTCCTAAATTGATGGAAAAAACACAAATTTAAAGATCCATGAAACCCACATAACATAAATATACGGAAAGCCACACTTATGCACATTTTCGTCAAACTGCTGAAAACATAAAGGGAAGAAGCAGCCAGAGGGAAAAAATCCCCATTATAAACAGGGGAACAATGAACCAATTACCACTGATTTCTCATCAGAAACAATGGAGGGCAGCAAATAATAGAACAACATCTTTAAAGTGCTGGAGGAAGCAGGAACTATCAAATTTAAGACCCATATCTGGGAAAAAAAATCTTAAAAAATGAAAGCAAAATAAATACATTTTTCAGAAAAGCAAAAATTGAGAGTCTGTTCTCAGCAGAGCTGCTTTACAAGTCATATAAATTTTTCAGGTTGAGGAAAATTAGATGGAAATTTATATAAAAGAATGAAGAAAATCTGAAATGGTAAATATCTGGGTAAATATAAAGGATTATATTTTTTTCTTATCTTTAAAAGAATGTGATTATTTAGTGGAAATATATACCCTGAACTTCTGGGTAATGTATATATTACAAATGAAAATATCACAAACGATAAGATGGTAAACAGAAATAGACTATTATAAGGCTCTTGGATATGGTTTGAGATATAATTTACATACCATACAATTCACCCGTTTAAAACATACAATGTAATGGCTTTAATTATACTCACAGTAGGGATTTTAAGAATGAGGATGGCTAATATTGAGTTTGAAATTGTTTTCAATGCCACGATATAAACAAACATGTTCTCCAATTCACCTCCCCAAATCTTCCCCAATATTGCCCTGGGAAACACAGATTAGTCATTTAATATAAGTGACGGTTACAAAGTTATGTCTACTTCAATCAAGTCTCTTAATAATCTAGATTTTAAAAATTAGGAATTTAGAATTGTACAAATGTTATATGAAAACAGAGCAAAGGACAGAATGATAGGAGTTTCTATAATAAGGGCCTATACAGGAAGAAGTGATATGTGTAAAAACTTAACAAACAAAATGAAATTTCTGAAATGACAACACAGTTTGAATCTAATCACCAACTTGAATAACTACTACTTATTGATAATATCACAAATGGGGAATGGATGGATGTAGATTATGTTGTCTATAGAAGACAATACCTTACCAAATTGTAATTTGTCAATCAGACAAGAAAAGTTACGGCTGGTGCATTTAAGGCGCTCAAATAAACTTATTGTTTGTCAAATAAATTTCTATTTAGAGAGAGACAATGCTGCATAGTACAGTGTTTCTCAAATGTAAGTACATTATTCTTAAGGTATTATAAGACTAAAACAAATCTGCAAATTAGAAACAACTATATAAGACCAATAATATTTAAATAAAATAATTTAATATAATTCATTTTATGTTACAAAAATTGTTAATGTTGGGTTCAATATAGGGTGATATTTCTTCAGGTATGGGTCTATATTTAATGTATTTACATATTTTCAAATTTTAATGTTACTAATGTGGACACTGCCTCTTTATAGAAGTGTGCTCAACAAAATGGCATTAATGTTCACTGAGCTGCACACTAAAGATTTCTGTACTTTAATAAGTTTAACCTTTATTTAAAAATATTTTTCACAATGTAAAGGCTTTGTTTGATAGTACAGTATGATCAGACTTGCACTTAACAAAGTCCTGCTCAGAAACAATTTTTGCCTATTTTAATAATGTTAACATTATAGAACTATCTTTTATTTAAGTATATGTTTAAATATTATCCATTATTTAAATATGCATTAAATAATCTGATTCATGGGATTTGGAACAGGGTATTTAGCACCACAGAATTATTTCAAAGATGTACATACAAAAATAGGGTCTGTACAATACAATGACTATTTCAAATTCAACATGGCACTCACTGCTGCAATGCATGTTAAGTTCATGTTACCTTCATTACCATGTGCTATGTTATGAATGAATCCTCTTTGAACCACTATAAGACCTTCAGTTTTATACTGCACCATGACGTTTTTGCATTTCTCTATCTAGCCAAGAATGTTAGAGAAAACACAACCAAATAATTGCTCTGAAATCACAAGTCAGGGCTTTGTTATGAGGTCACTAAGATTATTTACAATATCATTATGTAAATATCTTAACAAGATGAAGGCACAATTTAAAATGGCCAAAGAATTTTCTTTTATTCATAGCACTTATCACTTGTCTATCTCCTCCATTCGCACAAGAATGTAAGCTCAATAGGGCAGCAAGATATTTCTCTTTTCTTTCATAATGTATCTCAAGTGCCTAGAACAGTATCCAACACAGAATAAGCACTCAGTAAATATTTGTTGAAAGAATGAAAACTTATTATAAGATGACATCTGGAAATATCCCAACCTTTCAGGATTCCCAAGTTGAGAAATATTGGAATGGAGGAAAAAGCTTTGGCTTAGGAGCCAAAGAGACCTGAGTTTGAATCTATTTCTTAGCTATTACCTTTTCTCTGCTGCTTACTAGCTATATAACACTGGACAAGTTACTTAAATTTAGGGAGCCTTGTTTCTTCCCCCCAATAAAATGTAAAGTCAGTTAAAAGTGGGGATAATGGTTAATACATAAAGTATATAAAATACTAGCAGATATGGTGATCATCATTATTATTACTGTTACAGATGTCACAGAAAAAATATTTAATCAAGTAAAAACAAACTTTTCCATGTAATCACAGTTTTTCCCTCTTTTACTTTATCTTATTCATAAAAAGGTAAAATAGGAAACAGGTTTGGAATAAATGAAAAAGAAAAAAGAGAATGTGAAACTTCCACCAAAACAACTGGAAAAAATATTAGATGTTTTCATAATAATCATTTGTCAGATGTTAAGAGTTTGGTTATAATAGGGCTATAAAATGAGCCAAAAGCAAAGCATCAACAAGAACAGAAATACATAAAATAGAATGAAGATCATTGTGTGACCTCAGCTGCATGGGAGTGGTTTTTCTCCCCATAATTCATGCACACTTTATCCACCTACCTTCTTCCTACTTTCAAGCTCTTCTTGGCTCATCAGGAAGCTTAACCCTCAGGCCAGCCCTGAAGGAAGAATTAAACTACTTATTGAACCCTTAGGCAGCGTGCATGGCCAGGAAGCTTGGTATTTGGAAAACACAGAGAGGTGATCTCAACATTCTACTGCAATATCCCATAATCACTGAAGAAAGAGGTTAAAAATGATTTACTGTATTAAGAAAGAGCCGTGTAAATTTATTTCTTCGTTTAAGTTTTGTTTCCAAATGGAATTCTCAAAATACTTTGGAAATACAAGTAGATTTAAGATCCATTTCAGGTAAATATTACTGAGTGAAAGGCAAAAGACTTATCAGTAGTATTCACAATTAAGCTCAAAAAAAACCCTCACCAATTTTGGATGACTAAATTCAGTCTTAATCCAAACCATGTTCCAACAAGGCAAACAGGTATTGGTACATAAAAATGGATTTGCTTTCCAACATCCTAATAACAACAAAAAAACAGTCAAATGTGAAATGTATCAAATGTGAAATGTACCCCCGAATATAACTCAGATGTTAACAGCCAAGCAAACATGGGCCCATAAACTTCCCTTGCCCTTGTCACCTAGTACTACCAACGTGGTTTGCTGATCTCCTTTAATTATAATGTGCAGTAAAAATTATCTTAACCAGCTCTACTTAGCCGATTCATTGTATTGCCCTGCACTCTTCTTTTACTCTTTAAAAACATCACTGATACCCACCTTGCTGAAGGTTCATGGCTAATAAACTATTATCTAGTATGATCACATGCTTCTTCCTCCAGGTAAGCTTATTAAAGATCAGTTGTGTTTGTTTCCAATACTGTTTATGCCTGTAGTATTTGTTGCTTTTATTACATAACGTAATTAACTATGAGTGCATAAAAAGAACCAATAAAATATGAGTGGAAAAAAAAAAGAATGTAGCCTATTAAAACAGCAACAAACTAAGCTGAATGCCCTAAAAGGACTCAATAGAGGTCACTAAAAATTAACTTGAATTGGGCACGGATGAGACATTGGAAAAGATTAGAAGGACAATTATAAATATCTAAAAGTATTCTATATTCAAGTTGTTTCAAAACATCTTTAGTTTCTTTCTCCAAAGAAATCAAAATGGGAAATCATACATCATGCATTAAAGGCGTGAATTTTGTGAGAGCATCTGAGAACATCATTCAACAAACTATACTCAAAGAAAAGATCTTGGCAGCTTTACAGCTAAGGATTGGTGAATGAATGCTGTTTTATGTTTCAAAGAAAGTAAAATGCTTGTCTTAACATTTTATTAGTCCTAACTATAACCAACTTTTTCAGTTAACTGACTAATTATAGGTCCCAATTGTATTATTTAAAAGGGTTCTACTCTATTAATCTTAATTGTTCCTCCTTAGTCTCAGAATGCTGGAGGCTTCCGATGCCAGGTTTTCCCATCACCCTTAAATTCTACTGAAAAGCATCTGCTAAAAACATAAACCATTAATTGGAACCTAAAGATCTTTAGCTGAATTTATTTTAAAATTTCAAGGAGTAAGTAACAACAGGAATTATAACTGAGAAGGATAATAAGCAGGAAGAGAAGCAAGAGTAAATAGGTATAACAAAAGCACAACTTTGAAAGAAAAGAGAGAAGGAAGAATAAGCATACTAAAAACAGAAACAGTAAATCAAAAGAAAACAATTTAAAGTAACGCAGAAGGATGGATGATTTGACGTGAATGAAACCTGAAGAAACAATTGTAATTTTTAATTTGGTGAACCAGGTTCATCTACTGGAAAATGGTTACTTAAAGTATGATGCATTCATTATGTGGAATTCTATGTACAGTCATGCATTGCTTAATGATGGGGATATGTTCTGAGAAATGCGTCCTTAGGCAATTTCATCCTTGTACGAACATCATAGTAGAGTGCACTTACACAAAACTAGATAGTATAGCCTACCACACACCTAGACTCTATGGTATAGCCTATTGCTCCTAGGCTACAAACTTGTACAGCATGTTACTGTACTGCATACTGCAGGCAAATGTAACACAGTGGTAAGTATTTGTGTATTTAAACATATCTAAACATAGAAAAGGCACAGTAAAAATACAGTGTAGAAGATAAAAACCAGTGTACCTGTATATGGCACTTAAAATGCACGGAGCTTGCAGGGCTGGAAGTTGCTCTTGATGAGTTTGTGAGTGAATGTGAAGGTCTATGACATTACTGTATACTTAGGCTACACTAAATTTATATAAAAAAAATTTCTTTCTTCAATAATAAATTAATCTTATCTTACTATAACTTTTTTACTTTATAAACTTTTTATTTTTTAAAACTTTTTGACTTTTATAATAACCTTAGCTTAAAACGCAACCTACTGTACAAAAATGTTTTCTTTCATTATATCCTTATTCTATAAGCGTTTTCTATTTTTAAAATTTGTATCTCTTTTTCTTTTTAACTTTTTAAATGTTTTTTTTAAAAACAAAGACACAAATACACACATTAGCCTAGGCCTACACAGGGTTAGGGTCATCAATGTCACTGCCTTGGACCTCCGCATCTTGTCCCACTGGAAGTTCTTCTGGGGCAATAACATATGTAGAGCTGTCATCTCTTATGAAAACAATGCCTTCTTCTGGAATACCTCCTGAAGGACCAGCCTGAGGCTGTCTTACAGTTATAGGTATAAATGTGTATATATATGTATGCATCGGTGTATATATATATATATATATATGGAATATACTCTAAAATATGATAAAAAGAATAGTATAGTAGAAACATAAACCACTGACATAGTTGTTTATTATCGAATATTATGTACTGTATATAACTATATGTTCTATACTTTTATACAACTAGCAGTACAGCAGGTTTGCTTGTAGTAGCATCACCACAAATACTTGAGTAATGCATTATGAGCACTACAACATCACTAGGTGATAGAAATCATTTAGCTTCATTATTATCTTAGAGGACCACTGTTGTATATGTGGTCCATCGTTACTATATGGCATATGAGTGTAGTTGTTAAAAATGATAGAAATTAAGACAAATAAAAAGTACCTGAACATAATTGAAGATTTTAACATTCTTTTCTCAGAAATTGACAGAACAAGTAGACAGCAAATCAGAAAAGATGCAGATGTGAACAACTATCAACAGGACCTTTTAGAATCCTACACCTAACAGCTACAAAATATACATTTTTTTCTAATATATATGAAACATGTCGTATCTCACTGAGTTTTAATTTCTATTTTTAAATTAATGAGCATAAACACTTTCATATTATTATTTTCTACTTGGCTTTTCTTTTTCCTTGATGGTATTTTAAAAATTTATATAAATTTAAGGGGTACCACTGCATGGATATATTGGTTATTGTAGGTGCTATTGTTGCACTGCCCAGATTTTCTTAACCAGGATAGTGCAACTATACTTGAAGTCCTGATAATAGCTTATACTTGCCTCTTCTTAGAGGACTGCTGTTGGCTGATGAGAGCCAATTCCCCCTATAGGTGCCACTTTGCTTGGAATGCCTAGAAGACTATGCAACCCTACCAGAGGCAGTCCATAGCCAATGATTGACTGACATGGCAGTACAACAGGCCAGCTAGCTATCTTATGTCTGGGCAGGACCAGCTTTGGGGTACAATTCATGCTTCAAAGCTCCTACAAGATTAAGCTGAACCTAGACTTTTTCTGAAACCACATCTTTGCTTAACTTCTTCCCCTGTCCTATCCTGTTTCACTTCCTCCCTTACAGGAATCTCCTGACAGAAGATCAATGTCTAACATATTACTTGCACAAAAATTGCTGTTTTAGGCTCTGCCTTTAGGGAACCCTACCTAGAACAGTTGCTATCAGCAGTGGTCACTGGAAGCACGGTCTGGAAAAGATCCTACGGTCCCTGGGCGGCTGTTACAGTGCAAATGCTAAAACTTTTATCTAAGGTAAACGGGGATACAATATAGATAAAAATAAGGTACTAACCTGCATCATCTCTCTGGTATTCCAGAGCAATGGTGGAGAGTATTAGGACTGTGAAAAATGAGTGGTTATTGCTGAGTATCACTGACTTAATGAGAAAACAGAATGAGGAGTTAGGTCAATTAAGCGCCAACTTATAGCAAAGAATAAAAATCAAAGGGCAAACATGGTTTATAATTAGGAATGTGACAATTATAAGACAGGCAAAATTCAGAGAAGCCTAATTTCTCATCTTAGTCAAGTCTTGTATACCAAACCAGCACCCTGATAGAGAAGATTACTCTGAATCCTCTGGGCCTTTGGAAGGGACCAGCTCTTACTTGTTAGGAGACAGGGCCTGTACCTTGCTTATGACCTTGTAAAGGCTTCAAATGAGCTAGATACCTCATAGGATAATGCTTTCCTTTCTCAAGATCTGGCTTCACCTCACCTCTTGGTCACCACAGAAACAACTAGTGTCAAATCTCAGCATAGCCTCATGGAGAAATCTTGACCTGCTACAGGAGGAAGGAGGTTTAATGCCAACAGACAGTGATAGCACCTGGCTAATAGACTGTAGGAATTGGCAGAGTATGACTGGGAGTAAATCTTGAGGGTGCTGGACCAAGAAAAGTGTAATATAAAGCTGCTTAATGGAGGAACTTATCCATATCTCAGAATTAAGACTCTGAAAAGGCCTCTGCAGTTGTTTTTTTTTTTTTTTTTTGAGACAGAGTCTCACTCTGTTGCGCTGGGTAAAGTGCTGTAGTGTCATCATAGATCACTGGAACCTCAAACCCCTGGGCTCAAATGATCCTCCTGCCTCAGCCTCCCAAGTAGCTGGGACTACAGGTGTACAGTATGCCCAGCTAATTTTTTCTATTTTTGGTAGAGACAGGGTCTCAATCTTGCTCAGGCTGGTCTCGAACTCCTGGCCTCAAGGAATCCTCCCATCTCAGCCTCCTAGAGTGCTAGGATTATAGGCATGAGCCACCACACCCAGCCAATTGAAGTTGGTTTTTGATACAGAGATGGGGTGGTTCTTGCATACTTGAAAAGGGTGAAAGCCCACACTAACTAAAATAGAGATATGCTAACTAATGTTATAAACTGTTCATGACATAATAAAAACCTTAGAGAAGTGGGTATGCTGGAGTAGACATGTTATATAAGGCCAAAACCTAGCTTATGATGTTTCCTGGAAACATTTATAAGATACTTCATTTACCATTATCATTGAGTACCTTAGCAGTGACTGTCTTCTGTAGATGGGGACTTTGAAGGTGATGGTGTTACAGAACTTGTCTCCTTCCCATCAATGTGGATGATATGATCCAGGAATAGCAGAAAGTTTGAAATGGCGACCTGACTCACAGGAATCTATGGAGATGGCTCATAGACCCTGATGTTTGTCGAGATAAGATATACAGGCAGCCAACAAAGGTGTGTGTGAAAAAATATATACATGTATGTATATTCAAAAGAAACCAAGATTAGATGAACAGGAAGATGAAGGCAGCCACTTCAACAGAAAGTCATAATCCCTTTCTCAGGTTCCAGACCTAGGTTAGTTATGACTCAAAATTCATCAACTGAAAGAAAAGCTGGGGTCCACTTCTTGCCACAAGACAGAAGTGGCTGACTTCATCTTTCTGGGATCTGATTCTATGAGCTCTGAATTATACTGTCTTATAGTAATAAATTCATTCCAGCTTTAATTTGATTAGTGTTAATATATTTATAGCCACCCTTTAACTTTTAAATTATTTTCATTTAAATATTTGTATTTCAGGCAGTTTTGTTGTAGGCAGCATACATTTGGGTCCTGTTATTTTTTAATGCAATCTGATAATCACTGCCATTTAATTGGGGTATTTAGACCATTTACATTTAATGTGATTACTAAAGATTAAGTTTAAATCTATTATTTTGCCATTTGTTTTGGGTTAATTGGACATTTTTGGTAATTCAATTTTCTGTCTTTTGTTAGCTTATTAACTGTAACTATTATTTTAGCTTTTTTCTGAAATTTGATAGGGTATAGTTCACAACTTTAACTTAGTATAGTCTACCTTCAAGTGATGTTATTGCTATTATACTACTTTCTATATAAGACTTTAATAGCAGAAATCTTCCATTTCTCTGTTATCTTCAATAGCTTTTGTGCTACTGTCATGGGTTTTACTTTTATATATCATAAAAACAACAATTATTTTTGCTTAAACTATCAATTATCTTTAAATACATTTAAGTAACAAGAAAACAGTTTTTTAAGTTTACCAACATAATTACCATTTCTAAGGCTTTTTGACTGGTGTGGTGCAATTTTCTGTTCATCTGAAGAGCTTCCTTTGACATTTCTTGTAGTGCAGGTCTGCTAATGATGAATTCTTCAGCTTTTGTACATCTGAAAAAGTTTGCATTTCATTTTTGCTTTTGAAAGATATTTTTGATGTATATAGAATTTTAATTTAACTTTTTCCAATACTTTATAGATGTTTCTCCACTGTCTTCAATCTTAGTTTTTCCAATGAGAAATTTGTCATTCTTATCTACATTCCACTGTTCATAATGTGTTGTCTTTTTTCTAGCTGCTTTCAAATGTTCTTTTTACTTTTAAGAAATTTAATTATGATACGCCCTAGTGTAGTGTTCTTCATGTTTCTTGTGCTTGGGATTCAGTGAGATAGTTGGATCTCTGGGTTTACAGTTTTCACCAAGTTGGGAAATTTCTCAGGTATTGATTCTTTGAAATTTTTTTTGTCCTCCTTTCACCTTTCCTTTAAGGACTTCAATTACACATATATTAGGCCACTTGAAGTTGTCCTCCAACTCACTGATATTCATTATTTTTCTGTTACTTTTCTTTGTGTGTTACCTTGGATAGTCTCTATTTATATGTCTTCAGTTCACTTATCTTCTCTTCTGAAATATCCAATCTTCTATCAATCCCTTTCAGTGTATTCTTAATTTCAGACATGGTAGTGTTATTCCCTACAAGTTCAGTTAGAATCTTTTTAACTTTCTTGTCTCTACTTAATATGCTTCTGCTTTCTTCTATATTCTAACATATGGAATTCAGTGGTGACAGCTGTTTTAATGTTCCCATGCACTAATTCTATCTTCTGTAACATTTTTAGTGTGGTTTAATTTTCTAATTATTGGTAAAATAATTATTGGTAAAATAATTATTCTAATTATTGGTAAAATTAGTCTGCAGCTTATTTTTTTATTACTTTCTACCATTCAAATACCGGAAGTTTTCAATTGTGAAGTTCAATTTATCTTTTTATTTGTGGTTTAAGTTTCTTTGCCTGTTATCTATAAAATTTTTTGCCTAGCCCACAAAGATTTTATCTTATGTTTTCTTCAAGAACTTTTTTAGTGTTAGGTTTTTATTTTTATTATAATATCTATTTAAAATTAATATTTGTATATAGTAAAATATGAGTCAAGGCTCTCATATACTCATTCATATGGTTCCAGCACTACGTATTGAAAAGACTATTCTTTCTCCATTAAATTGCCTTTGTCCCTTTGTCAAAAAATTATGTATGTATTTCTGGGCTCTCTATTCTTTTTTATCTTTAAGTCTAGCTTTATGTCATTATCACACTGACTACTGTGGCTTTATACAACATTACAAAATCAGGTAATGTGAATCAGGTAATGTGATTTAGTTGTTCTTTTTCAAAATTGTTTTGGCTATTTATTGCTTTTTCTTACAAATTTTAGAATTAGCTTGTCAATTTCTAGAAAAAAATCTGTTGATTTTTTTTGATAGGGATTGGATTAAATTTTATTATATTAATACATCAATTTGGAGAGAAATGACATTAATGATATTAAATTTTACAATCCATGAGCATGGTATTTCTAATTTGTTTCTTCGGTGTTTTATAGTTTTCAGTATATAAACTTTGAGCATATTTTCTTAGGTTTATCCCTAAATATTTCATGCTTTTTATATTAGAATGGTATATCTTTAAAAAATTTTTATTTCCAACTATTCATTGCTAGCACATTTTTGAATTTTGATCTCATATCCCATGACACTGCAAAACATACTCATTAGGTCTAGTACCTTTTTCATAAATTCTTGGGAATTTCTATGCAGACAATAGTATCATCCACAAATAGAGACAATTTTATTTATTCCTTTTTCATATTTAAATCTTTTTTGTAAATACCTTTAATCATGCAGAGGAAATTTCTTCTATTCTTTGTTAGCAAAGATATTTTATCATAAATGGATCTTAATTTCGGTCTTTCTTTTCCTATATCCACTGAAATTATTTTAAAAAGTCCAGTGATATGGTATATCATATTGATTACAGAACGTGAAGCCAATCTTGCATTCTTGGAATAAACTTGACTGCTCATGATTTATCATTCTTTTGACATATTATTTGACACAATTTGCTAATATCATGATAAAGATTTTTTTGCCTACATTTATGAAAGTTACTGGTCTGTTGTTCTCTATTCCTATTGTGTCTTTGTCTGGTTTTGGTATCTAGGTAATGCTTATCTCATCAAATCAGCTGGAGTGTTCTTCCCTTTCTATTTCTTGAAATTGTTTAGGATTGGCATGATTTCTTCCTTAGCGGTTGGTAGAATTTGTGAGTAAAGCCATCTGGGCATGGTGCTTTCTTTATGGTAAGGCTTTTAAGCTACAAATTCAATTTCTTTAACAGACATAAAATTATTCAAGTTTTTCTACCTGAATGAGTTTTGGTAGTTTGTGTCTTTTCAAGGAATTTGTCTATTTCATCTAGGTTAACAAATTTATCGACAAAGTTATTTATTGATTGTTTATTATCCATTGAATATCTGTCGGATTTTTAGCAATGTCCCCCTCTTTTATTCTTAGTTTTGGTAATTTGTGTCTTCTTACTTGTTTTCTCATTTAGTCTGGCTAGATGTTTATTAATTTTTGTCATCTTTGCAAAGAACCACCTTTTGAGTATTCTAATTTTCAATTGCACTGGTTTATGCTCTAATCTTTATTATTTTTTTCCTTCTTCTTGCTTTAGTTTACTTTTTTCCCTTAAGACACTTAGATTATTGATTCAAAACTTCCTTGGTTTCTAAAATAAGTCACTAAAGCATATTTCCTTCTCAGCACATCTTTAGCTGCATCTTAGAAAATTTGCAATGTGTTTTAATTTTCATTTGATTAAAAATATTTTTTAATTTCCCTGTGACTGTCTCTTTGACTCATGTCATTTAGAAATATGTTTGATTTCCAAAAATTTGGGATTTTCCAGATACCATTCTGTTATTGATTTCTAGTTCAATTTGTTTGACTTCAGTTGTTTGGATGGGGTGTTTTTCCTACTTTCATTTTCTTAAAGGGCTATTATGTGAAAATAAAACTTCAAAAGATAAGGAATATGTCACATAAGGTTGGATTCAAAAATCTGATGATTCCAACTCCTGATCTCAAGAGATCCTCCTGCCTCAGACTCTCAGAGTGCTAGGATTACAGGTTTGAGTCACCATGCCTAGCCCTGTCTCTACCAAAAATAGAAAAAATTAGCTAGGCATGGTGGCACGCACCTGTAGTCCCAGCTACTCAGGAGGCAGGAGGATCACTTGATCCCAGGAGTTTGAAGTTGCAGTGAGCTATGATGATACCACCACATTCTAGGCCAGGCAACAGAGTGAGACCCTGTCTCAAAACAACAACAACAAAACCCAAAAAACCCTGATGACTCAATGCATGAGTTTAAAAAAACAAAGATTTTTTTAATAAGAAATATTATAATAGTAAGTAGTTCTCAGTATGGACTTAATGAAGTTACGTGTATACGATAAATAACATAAGAGACCAGAACTAGCAAATGAATGTAGATAATGAATCAGTTACCTCTTCACATGCTTACCTCCCAATCTGTTCTCCGTATGATCCAATAAGCCATTCTGTATACTCCAGTCGCACTGGTCTTCAGTTCTATGCAGCCATGTTTTTTTTCTTCATCAGGATTTACTGAACATATTCTCTATGTGGAAAATACTTTCTCCCTCATTTTGTCTAAATTCTCTTCAACTTGCAGAAATTAAATTCATTTTCTTTAGGAATTCTTTTTGACATGCCCTCCCAGAATCAGGTCTTCCTTGTCAAGGATCAGGGGTACATTTTCATGATATCCTATACCTCCCTTTCACAGAATTTATGATTATAATGAAAAATAAAATATAAAGACAGATTAGGTCAGATTATCAGAGATGTTATGACTTCTCTACAGGTTCAAAATCACCTACTCAAAAAATTGTCACCAAAATGAGAAATGGGGCAGTCAAATAAACAGACTTAACTAAAAGCTGGTTTTTAATGAATATCATTTCTGTTTTGAAGACTAGTCTGAAAGTAGAATTATACCTTCAGAAGAATATTTATTGCATGAGTCTTTTATATCAATACCTAATATATCCAAGAGAGCAGGGCATACACAAAACCAACCAAAATGAGAAATCCCATTCTTCTGCCTTCATAGATATAGACAAATAGATAATCTATTTCTCTAAGATATTTCTTGTTTTAGAAAAGAAAACTCATATACAAACGTAAGTTTGGCTCAAATAGCTTTTCTTTTTCAAATTGAATCCCAAAAGGGAAGGCTTTAGAGTCTAAGTTTCTTGCAAACTTTTAGGCAAAAAATAAATAAATAACAAATAAATAAATAAATAAATAAATAAATAAAGTTAAGGAGTGAAGGCAATGAGAGGGAAATCTTTGTCTTTCATGAACATTTGGAACCTTAATTTCTTTTCGATACCTCTTGATGACATGAGGGAGCACTTGTAGAAATATAGAGAGCTTTCCTGGCAATGGAGTTGGAGGAGCTGCCTTCCCCATGTCTCTCAGGCTCACTCTGTAAATTATGTGGAACACTTTTAGACAGACACTGGCACTCATAAATTATACAGCTCATTTGCATATTCCAGTCATGAGACATTATGCAAAGTGACATGATTTGCATAATGGATTCCTCTTGTCGCTTCACTTGCTTCATGTGCTTTTAAAAAACAAAACGAAATAAAATGAAAGCATGAAAAGGTGAAAACATCAAGTTCCCAGCCTTGCCTGTCTCCTCCCCAACTACAATATCAACTGCTTTCATTTTCTACAGAGGATTGGGGGTAAAGGGACAAAAGGCAAAGATTCACACACATACAAACAAAGAGCTTTCATATGAATTTTGTTCTTAATTATAATATAACTACTTTCTCAATGAAATCCTTCACCATAAATAACCCATCTGTGCCAAAAGCAATGGAAACAAAACAAAACACTGGGATAAGAAAAAGACTTCATGGAACTTTTTCTTTAAAGAAAAAAAATCTATGCCTGTGATATTTAGGAAAGAGGTAGCCTTCCTCTTTGTAACTAAAAACACAGAAACAAAAAAATTAAACATTTTAAAAGGTACCATTTATTGTCTTATTGGAAGAAAGCACATCATGGATGAGACAAATGGTCTGGAAGAGGGATTTTGTTTTCCCCTCTAGATGAACTTCTGAAGGGTTTTCCTATTTTTAAAGCAGAAAGGAGAAGAAGAAAGGGTTGTGTTTTGATTATTTAAAAAAATACGTAATGGCTACATATATTGTAAAGGATGAGGCAGTGCCACGTCGACTTCTATCCGCTCTACTCCAATAAGCAGGCAACGTTCCCTCAGCAGTTGCTAGTTTTGCTGCGGGCTTTCCCTGCCCCCCCTGCACCAGTGCGAAAGGCAGAGTGTGCCAAGCGGCTGGCGTCTGTACCCTGTGGGAAAAGTTAACTGTAATTCTTCGGCTTTTAAAATCAATTAACCCGTGTGTTAATTAACGTCAAGTCGACGGGAGGAGGAGGAGAAGAAGGGGAGGGAGGGAGGAAAGAAAAAAGCTGCAAGGGCGGATGGCAGAAGAGTTGGCACGGTGCCATCCATTCAGGGGCAACGCCACAGTTTCGTGCGATAGCAGCAGCGGGTATATGTTACGGGGCCCTGTATGCGGGCCAGACAGTGCGGTAAAGCCAAGGGAGATTATCCAGACCCCCAGGAGCGAACAGCAAGCAGCGACCGAAGGCGCAAGTGCCAGGATTACAGCCTGGGCTGCTCCAACTATGAGCCCTTCCTCGGACCCTGGGACTCGGCTACTTGGGGTTTGGGGGTCTTCCACACCAAAGAGGCACAAAGCTGACTTTAATCACTTTTTTTCCTTTAAACTTGATTCTGCCGCAGTGGAGCCAGCACAGCGGATGTTTTCACAACCAGCAAGACAAAGGCCGTCGTCTCCGCCATGACACTGTTCCGTTCCATCAGAGGCCGGGATCCTGGACTCCTTGAAAAATCAAAAAGAGACAAGGAAAACAAACAAGAAATACAGCAACAAACAGAAAAAATTAACAACCACCCCAATCGTTTGCCCGTTTGCCCGTGCCAGGGGTGATCTGGGCATCTGTTGCAGCAGAAGGCGCTTGTGTGGGGCTATTTTTTTTGGAGGTGGGGGCAAGCTGTTGGCTTGTTTGCTATTCAACTCGTTTATAATTAACTCTAAAAAAACACCATTCAGCCTAGTCAACAACAAACAAAGAGAAAAAGCAGACATCGGAAGAGAGATGCCATAGGAAGCGGCATGAATGCATGCCACAGCCGGTGCCACTTGCCATTCGGAAAACCTCAGGGAAAGATGCCAATTCTACAGCTCCGAAGAAGGCAGAGAAGGGAGCATAAAGGTCTACAAATAGAAATCATAAGGAAAGAATACTGCTTGTACAATTCTGGATTGCAATTGCACACAGCGTCTGCAGGGAGAAGAGAGGGAATATTTAAATGGAGATGTAATATAGACGGGCATAAATTAACAGATAGGCACCTATCGATTGCATATAGCCACATGTGTAAGGTTGTATGTGTATATAAATACACATATTTTCAGACAATTAAACGTTTAGATATGTATATATTTTTGTGCTATAGGTGTGGGTATGTAGATAGGTGTATATGTTTATGCATATACACACATATGTGGGATGCATGCATGTGTGAGGAAAAGGCGAGGAAGACAGGAGAGAGAAGGAAATGTCTGTAATATGCATGTATGTGTGTGCATACATCCCACTTTTTGACCCAGGTATAAACAGAAGACAAAATAAAAATCATACTCCAGCAGCAAGCAGGCAGCCAGAGATTTATCTACATTCACTGCTATCACCAGGGAGATGAATGGGGCCGATCTGAAGCCCTTTTACAAGATCCACTATGGGAGTGAAGGAGGAGGAGGGATGCCACACAGACATGCACAAACTTGAAGGCAGAGGGATTTGGAAGGGGCTACTGAGGAAACCCTGGTGGCATAACGCAGGGGAGAAGAAGGGGAAAGAGTCTTGTCTCTCTATGTGTTAGGTGGTTGTTTTAAAAAAATCTGCAAAAGGGTTTCAGGGAACGGCTGGTACTTACGTTGTCTGCGTTGCTGTGGATCCTGAAAGGTGTTCTGTTGGCACCGGGCGCTGAGCCAGGGGCAGGCGCTGGAAACAAAAGGGAGAGACAAAAAAATAAAGTCATTCAATGGGAATATTAATTGCTGCTCTTGTGGATTTTACAAAACACACAAACTGTTTTCTTTTTCTTTCTTTTTTTCAAAAAAAAATGTGGATTGGCGCGTGTCCCTTTCGCATGGAATATACAAGTAGTATGGGATTTACAGCCCAGTTACGGGACTCAGGATTAACCGCGCTGGCATCTTTTGGGCATATTCTTCCTTTTAATGAATGAGCTTTCGCTGTTAATGAGGAATAATCGTTTGGCTAATGAGCTTTGAAACATTAAGAGAAAAGAGGTTTTTTCTGTTAATCGCTCTGGTGCGACTGCATGGATGGATTACAAAAGACAGCAATAGGAATGCAGTACAAAGGGGGGGAAATCTCTCCTGGAGTGGGAGAAGCACCGAGATGGGTGATGTGTCCCTGCGTCTTTCCTTCCTTCTCTCTTTCACTCTCTCTGCCAACTGCTATGGGTTTCCATAACTCTGCAATCAAAGTGGATGGTCGGGAAGGATTATTACAAAGAGTGAAGCCTACGTTGTTAATGTCTCCAGTGTTTAATCATCATACAGTAGAATGGTTTTATGCATATTTCATTTGCATATCATTAAACTGTGTTAGCGAGGGGCATTCAGAGCCAGGAGAAGTACAAAGTTGGGGAGAGAGGGAAGAAAAAAAAGGTCCCTATGATGCTTATCTTCAAACAGGGACTTGTTCCATGATCTGTCTTCTACTTTTGCTAAAATCATTTTGACTTGGAAACCTTTGAAGTTGGATACAACCTTGGATTCTTCTAATTCCTGCAGAGCGGTATATTTTAAAAAACAGCAGAAATGTTTCTGCACTGGACAATTAAAGGAATATAAACTCCAGTGGGTTGAAACTAGTAGCTCTTTGGGGAATGCAGTGGCAGAGGCTTCTACAAATACCAACACTTAAAAAAAATAATAAAGAGCATCATATTAAAAACAAAGAAAACGAAGACAAGAAATATTAACATGTGGATTATATTTGTTTCTTTTGGGGGGTAATGAACTAAAGAGAATGAAGAAGCCATCGGTAATTTATCCCTTCATTAATGAACAGTTACCTTTTTATATGTGTTTGTTTTTGTCCTTTCTTTTTGAAGAAGGATGTTGTCACTTTTGAAGTCATTAGTCAATTATTTTGTAGCTCTGATTTTTTCCCCCTGCACCCGACAGGAAAGAAAGGTGGTGGTTAGGGAATATGTGAGTATTGGGGGGATTTGGAGGGGAGAGAAGGAATACAGTGAGTTCTTTGTAGATCTTATACATGCACAACATATTAATCGGGGGCTTTTAAAGCTCCCTCAATAGGCTATTTCATTCCTGGTAAAACAGCAGCTGGTTAGCTACTGTTGGTGACTCTTCTAATATTACTTAATTTTATTCTGTTGCTGTTGTTGTCGTCTTTTGTTTTTCCTCAGTTAAGAATGAGAATATAATGTCACCCCTTCTTTATTGAGTCTCTTCTCTCCTCCATCTTCTTCTTCACTTCCAATTTCCAAACTGTAAAACGACATTGGCTTAATATTGAATCCTCGTGCACAGTCTAACTGGCACAACTTGATTTGGAAATGAGACGCTGTTTTATGTTTAAATTACCCCTGCTCCCCCTTATCCTCCAAAGCTTTGTCTCTGCTATGAATATTCAGATGAGGCATGATGTGATTACACTGTACAATTACTCCTATCCATGGTGGTGGCAGGGGCTGCTACGGAGACAGAGAGCCAGACAGCCTCCAAGCCAATACAGAGTTTTGTTTTCGGTATTTTTCCTATCTCCTTGGCGCTGTGGCACATGCAGATGTCGCTGTTGTTCTTTATAAAGCCCTAATGATATGCAAAAGCATAACTATTTGGTTTGGATGCAAAGCATCAACCAAATATTACGGATGTCTTTAAGAAAGGGGGAGAGAAAATCCTGACTGAAGGAATGTCCACATAAATTATTTTTATTTAAATGAATTCAAAGGATGGGTGAGGGCAAGTCAGAAGGAGTCACATGGAAAACATGCATAATATTAATATGCATAAAGAATTCTCACTGAGGAGAATCTCCTCACTACAGCTCATGGGACAAACAGGTTCATTAGGAAATAGCTCAGAGCGACTACAGCATTTTGCTATTTCAATTTTTTCCCTTATTTTAAACGAAGAGTCAGACAAATGTGTTTTCTTTGCACGGCAGCATTGAGATGGATCCAGTCTGTGAAATCTGCTGCCCAAACAGCATCTCTAATGGAAACTGGAACTAAGCAAGGGCACGGATATGGAAGGGAGGAGAGAAGAGAAAATACGTGAAGAGGAGTATATTCAGAGCCATTGCATGGCATTTTGTAGCACAGGAGGTTTTTAGAAACCATCTTTGCTTTATTAGTCTCAGATGTGGGCTCCTGATGTAGGGTGCTATCAGAGTTTTCCAAGATGAGCAATGAGACAAGGCCCTTCTAGGTCTGAGGCCGAGGAAAGCAGCGGCAACTTGGTGCCTGTGCCTCCCGTGCCCCCCCAGCTGTCTACAGCTCAGAAGCCAAAAGGCACAACTACTGCTAATTTGGGGATGCAGTAGAGTATCTCCTGGTCCAGGTATTTGTGAAAGAGGGAATTCTTGGTGCTATCATAGTATATATTGCTAAAGAGCAGATGGAATCATTCGGGTGCTCAAGGAGGCCTAATAGTATTTATGCTGGTTAATTCTCAGGGTGATGATTACTGTGGTTGTCTAACATTTTCAGAATGTTGAAATTACCAGTGTGGATTAGTGCATGTTTGCCATGAATAGAGATGGACAAATAATGAATAAGCCTATTGGGTGGATTCAGAACTGATAAAATATTTGGACTATTACTCATAGCCTCAAAGGATTAACAAAAAACCAAATAAAGAAGCAGCAGTCAGAAAAAAAAGAGAGATTTTATCACTTTTCTTGGTCAGATGGACATAGTTCAAATTACTTTCATAATTTGGGTTAAGACAATTTTATACTTCTGTTTAAATTACCTAAAGACAGTTTTGATCTGATCTGTATACTGAATAAATTTCTACTTAATGGCATGAGATTACCTGGAACTGGTCTCTCTAATTATAAGCATGTTCTAAATTCTGCTGCTCTTTATCCATAATCTCCAAAACTTCCATTTATAAATCCCTTTTAACCTCCCCCCCATTTTCAACTGTTACACGATTCTCAATTGTTGTTATAATATACCAAATCATAGAATACACTGAATCTATGATTATTTGGAGAATGGCTATTTAATCTGAATTATTCAGACCTTTAACCTTTTATCCTTTCCATCTTTGTTGCCAGAATTAAGGCTCTTGAATTTTGAAACAATACATGTAAAGAATTTAGCACAGTGTCTGCACATAACAGGCACTAAATAAATATTGGATTTTATTACTGCTATTATTATTTTAGTGTGTTGGTTAGTATTTGGGAGAAATAAGGAAAAGAAAATAACGCTTAATCTTTACTTTTACTACTAAATAGCGATGTAGGTTAAAGTGCAAAAGCATAAAATAGGTATCCATGGTGAACAGACTGAAAATGATCTGTAATCTATAGGTCATATTAGTGCATAACAGACTCATGAAAGGGTTCCTTTAAAAATGTATGTATAATTCTGAAATTATAATCATGTCATATGACATCTATAGTTTGATAAGACAGTTCTATCACGGTTGGTATGGAGGGCTAGGGGAAGTGAAAGCTGCTCATTACTTAACCACAATGATGAGGCAATGCCAACTTTCAGTCTTTTTCTAAAAATAAGTTATACCTTTGAATAGGTAATGTATTAACTATGTTCAAATACCAATAATTTAAATAATATAGATGTGAAAAAGTCTCCATCCTCCCCTTCTTCTACCTATGAGTTCCTAATCCCACCCCCAAATAAGTAATCACTGTTACTGGTTTCTTATTCATCCTTCCAGATATTTATTTATTATGCTCAGATCTCAATAAGATATTAATATATTTTCTCTCCTATTTTTTACAAAATGGTAGTTTTTTAAAAAGATTCCTTAGAATTTCCTGCAAACCCAATAAAGTCATTTGTGAATAGACAGCTTAATGTCTTCGTTTCTAGTAATCATGCTGATTATTTCTTTTTCTTTAACTTGCCTTATCTCATTGGTGAGGACATCTAGCACAATGTTGAATAGAAATGGTGAGCGGTGACAGTGAACATTGTTACTTTGTTTCTAGTCTTAGAGGCTTGTTCCAGATCATAGAAGAGGAAGAATTCAGTCTTTCATCACTAAGAATTATGCCTTTATTATGTGGAAGAGGTTTCCTTCTATTCCTGGTGGCTGAGAATTTTTTTTTTAAAGTCATGAATGGTCATTAAATTTTGTCAAATGCCTTTTCTGCCTCTATTGAAACAAATAACAGCTTAAAGCTATTATCATAATGAATTACGATGACTGATTTTCATATGTTAAACCAACCCGGCAATCTTGGGACAAACGCCACTTAATCATAATGTATTAATCTTTTTATATATTGAAATATTTGACTTCCTAACATTTCATTAAGGATTTTTGAATGTATGTGCATGAACGATATTGGTCTATAATTTTTTTTGTAATGACTTTGGTATTATTATGAGGGTCTTACTGGCATCATAGAATGAGTTGGAAAGTGTCTCTCTCCTCTATACTGTGAAAAAGTTTGTGTAAGATTGTTATTATTTTTGTCCTTAAAGGTTGGATAGAATTTACCAGTGAAGCTCTAAGGCCTGGGGATTTCTTTGTGAGCAATTTTCAGTTATAAACTCAATTTTTAAAAAATCATCTAAGACTATTCAGATTTTTAATTTCTGGTGTTAATTTCGGTAAGCTGTGATTTTCAAGGAATTTGTACATTTCATCTTAGTTATCAAATTGATTGGAATAAAGTTGTTCATAATATCCTATTATCTTTTTTTAGTCTGTTAGAACATTAGTGATGTCCCTCCTTCATCTGTGATATTGTTGATTTGTGCTTTCTTTTTTTCTTGTTAAGTCTTTTAAAATCATTTTTATTTTGTTTTACTGATTGATTGACTGCTTAAGTGCCTTGCTCTGTTGCCTGGGCTAGAGTGCAGTGGCATCATCATAGTTCATAATTTCAAACTCCTGTGCTCAAGCAATCCTCCTGCCTTGGCCTCCCAAAGTGCTAGGATTACAGGCATGAGCCACCATGCCTGGCCTTAAAATCAGTTTTAATAATCTTTTATTAAGAATCAACTTCTGGTTGTTGATTTTATTTTTATTTTTACTACTAATTTTATAATTTCCTTTCTTCTATTTACTTGGGGTTTAATTTGCTCTTCTTTCTTTTAGATTCACCAGGCAGAATATTAGATAATTAATTTTACACTTTTCTTCCTTTCTATAATAACACAGATGTATAAAATAATATACTGTCCTCTAACAACTGCTTTATTTACATACCACATATTTTTATAGGATGTGCATTCATTATCATTTAGCTGAGTTTAAAAAATTTTCCCTTGTCATTTTCTTCAACATGTGTTATTTAGAAGTATCTTGTTTAATTTCTAATTTCCAATTTAATACCACTGCATAAAGAGAATATATATGCTGTATAATTTCGAGATTTGTATGTCCCAACATACAGTCTATCTTTTTGAAATTTGATGTGCATTTGAGATGAATGCACTCCTGTTCTACTCATGATTTTCTGTTGCACATTAGATTTCTGTCTGGTTAATTTGTTATTATTTTTTCCTTCTTTCCTTGAGTTTCATTTTCCATTCTAATTTCTTGAGAACGTATTGATATCATTGATTTTCAGCCTCTTTTTCTTTTTAAACAAACATATAAAAGCTATAAATTTTTCTCTAAGCACAGCCTTAGATACAACTCCCAGGTTCTCATATGTCATATTTTTATTATCATCTGGTTCAAAATACTTTCTGATTTATGCCATAATTTCCTCTTTGGCCTATAAGTTATTTAGAAGTATATGTCTTAAATTCCAAATCTTTTGGGATTCACAAAATTTTTAGTTATCTTACTGTTATTGATTTTTAGCTTTTTGTTATTGCTGTCTTGATCTGTTTGGTCATAGTGTACTCTGAAGGATTTTAATCTTTTCACTGTTTTGAGACTTGCTTTATGGCAATTTTGGTAAATGTCCACTTGGAAACAATGCATCTTGCCATTATTAGATGCAGTGTTCTACATTTACCTAAGTTATATCTGATAACTATGTTGTTCAGTTCACCTGTTTCTTAGTGATTTTTTTCTCTGCTTGTGTACTTGTTCTACTGCTTACCAAGAGAAATGTGTTAAAGTCTTAGAGCACAATGTGAGTTTGTGTATGTATTTTTTTAGTTTAGTTTCTGCTTTATATATTTTGTAACTCTGTTATTAAGTCAACATAAATTAAGAATGACTATATCATTCTGTTGGATTAATATTTTAATTATTATGCTATATGCTCTTTATCTCTTATGTTAAAAACTACTTTGTTTAATGTTAATATAGTTGTTTTAATATATTTTGGTATAGCTGGATTATTTTCTATTTTATTACTTTCAACTTTTATGTACCCTGTTTTCTAGTTGGATTTTATCTTTTATCCATTCTGACTTTTGTTTTTTAACAGGAGAATTGAGTCAATTTATATTTAATGTAATTACTTATATATTTTGAATTATATACGTATTACCTTATTGTTCCCTATTTCTTCTGAGTTATGTTCTTTCAGTTCTATTTTTGCATTACTTATGATTAATCAAGTATTTTTCCTTTTCAATTTTTTCTCTATTAGCTTGATAGTAATATGTTATTTTACTATTAAGTGTTATCCTAAATATTATAAATGTATCCCTGACTTACTACAGTCTATTATAAATTAGTACTTTTCTCACTTCCCAGATAGTCCTAGAAGCTTAGATCAGTATCATTCTGTTTACCTCCTCCCATGTTTTGCGTTATTGTCGACATGTATTTTATTCTTCATATATTTTAAGCCTCATAAGATATTTTCATTTCTCTATTATGCAGTCAACAGTCATTCAGACTCACCACATATATACCTTCTGCACTGCTCTTTGTTCATTCTTCTATTTTCATGTTTGCTTCTGAGATCACTTTTCTTCTACCTAAATAACTCCCTTTGATGTTTCTTTTAGGTCAGATTTCTTCCTGAAAAATTCTCTCAGTTTTGTTTATCATAAAGCTCTATCATCTTCAGTTTTGAAGGATATTTGCACTGAGTACAGAATTCTAGATTGG
Source organism: Avahi laniger (assembly GCA_963575035.1). NCBI lineage: Eukaryota > Metazoa > Chordata > Mammalia > Primates > Indriidae > Avahi > Avahi laniger. The sequence goes on from CAUYSK010052156.1 coordinate 28,952, forward strand.
CAGTTATTTTCTTTCAGAATTTAAAAGATGTAATTCCATTGTCTTTTGAACTTCATCATTTCTGTTGAGAAGTCGGCTGTCAGTCTGATTGTTGCTTCTCTGAAGTAATGTCTTTTTTTCCCTTTAAGGTTGTCTCTTCATATTTCGTCTTCAGCAGTTTTACTGATGTTCCTAGGCATGATTTTCTTTGTATTTACCCTGCTTGAAATTTCTGTGACTTGATATCTTTCCTCATTTTTGGAAATTGTTGGTGCTTATTTGTTTGAACATTACTCCTACTGCAATCTTTCTCTTCCCTATAAGGGAAACGTATGTAGACATTTTCAATATATCTCATATGTACTTTATGCTGTTTATTTTCCAGCCTTTTTTTTTTTTAAGAGATAGGGTCTCATTCTGTCCCCCAGGTTGGGGTACAGTGGTCATAGCTCACTTCTGCCTTGAACTCCTGTGCTCAAGGAATCCTTCTGCTTCAGCCTCCTGAGTAGCTAAGTCTACAACCATGTGCCACCACACCTGGCTATTTTTAAATTTTTTTTTGTAGAGATGGGGGTCTCGCTGTGTTGCCCAGGCTGGTCTCAAACTCCTGGCCTCAAGCAATCTTCCCACCTCCGCTTCCCAAAACGCTGGGACTATAGGCGTGAGCCACTGCACCCAGCTTATTTTCCAGCCTTTTATCTCTTCATGTTTTGACTTTAATATTTTTTTACTTATTTATCCTTGAGTTGAACAATTCTCTCTTCATCTGTTTCCAATCTGCTGCTATTTGTAGATGCCTTAATTTCAGTTACTATATACATTTTTCAGCTCTTGAATATTCATATAATTCTCTTTTGTAAACTGTAGTTCTTTTGTACTCCAAAATATTATCATTTGTGAGCTATTTAAAGAGCTATAACTGGTAACGCCAATATCTGGTTCACTGTGGATATATTTCTACTGTCTGCTTTTTTTTTTCCTTTGGGTCTGTGTCTTGGTATTCCTTGGAAAGTATTGAATGGATGCCAGATATTGTGTGTAAAAAATTTTAGAGACTCTGGAAGGTACTATCCTTTGGAGAAAATTTACCCTATTGTGGGAGGCAGCAAGGCAGGACAAGGGCAGATTACCTCAACCCACTAAAAGAGTGAATTGATTTGAAGCTAGATTATAGTAAGGCTAGATTATAGCTAGATTATGGTAAAGCTCAGATTGCATCTGGTTCCGCCTCTTCTCCTAGGTCCCATTTCCCTGATAGACTCTGACCTCCAGTTTTTGTCTTCCCAGCACTATGAGATTGCTGCAACCTCCACTGCATTTCCAGCAGATTTCTGCGCAGCTTCTTAGCCTCTCATTCTGGGCAAGGCAAACTGAAATTATGAGATATACTCTAATTATAAAATCTCTCTGAATAATGCCATCAAAAAACGAAGTGATGACATCTAACCTGTACTTATTCCTAGTAATGAAAATTTCCTTTTCTAAGTGCTTACAAAAGTAACTTTTAAATAATTGATTTTAAAAGCACAAACTGATGTTTTTAAAAACTGGGAATAATTTTTCCTGTTATTCAGGCTTTTGACACCTCTCTCAAACTGCATATTTTCTCAAAAATACTCTGATTCCTTAAGTTCAACTGCAGATACAGTTCCTCAGGCTTAACTGCAAATTCTCATAGTACTTTTCAAAGTAATATAGTTGGGATAGGAGAATTAAATTATAATGATTAGTTGTTCCCTTTTAATCTCCATTCCTAATCTTACAGGTACAATCCCCACTACGCAATGTTAGTTTTGTCCATTCTTTTCTTGAAGTTCACTCTTTTTTTTTTTTTTTTTTTTGAGACAGAGTCTCACTCTGTTGCCCAGGCTAGAGTGTCGTGGCATCATCTTAGCTCACAGCAACCTCAAACTCCTGGGCTCAAGTGATCCTCCTGCCTCAGCCTCCCGAGTAGCTGGGACTACAGGCATGCACCACCATGCCTGGCTAATTTTTTCAATATATCTTTAGTTGTCCAATTAATTTCTTTCTAATTTTAGTAGAGACGGGGTCTCGCTCTTGCTCAGGCTGGTTTCGAACTCCTGAGCTCAAACAATCCACCCGCCTCGGTCTCCCAGAGAGCTAGGATTACAGGCGTGAGCCACCGCGCCCAGCCTGAAGTTCACTCTTTTTGACAGAGAAGACAGAGAAAAAGGACTTGAAGAATAATTTTCTCTCTCTCTCTCCCCCATCTCTCTCTTTTAGTAATCTCTTAAAAGAACATCAAAATCCTGTAGCAAGTCTCTCCCTTTTACTTTTCTCTAGAAACAACTCCTGAATTCTTGCACTTACATGCCCTTGCATATATGTTTTATGTGTAATCATTTATTACCTAAATTTAACCAAAGCAATCCCTATGAAATCGTATTGCTCTTCTTCACATTTCCCCCTCCCTTTTTTCCTGATAATTTATTTTGTTCATCAGTTACTTGCTAAGTTCCCACCAACATACCTACTATGTACCAGACACAGTGAAACAGACACACACATTCCTACTTTATATTGACTGGCTGCAGTATAGGCAATAAGCCAATTACAATGCAATGTGATATGTATTAGGTGCAATTTTAGTGTTATTTTGGAGGGCCTCCATTTTTCTTGACTATCTTCCATTTTAGAGATTATGTCCATTAATTTAAATTAATGAAATTTAAACAGTCACATATGGCTAGGGGATAACTCATTGGATCAGTAACTTACAGGGCATATGTCATATTATGTCCAATATTCACCTGTCCTGGCTATTTTAGCTTTAAGATTAAATGACTAATTTTTTTAAGAGTTCTAATTTTTTTCTACCTCTTTAAGAAGTTCTTATCTGTCAATCAACATTAGGTTCATATAATTACTTTTCCTATCATTTCTTTCATTTACTGAGGATGCAGACTATTAGCAAGGCAAACCAAAAATCTATCAGAAATTAAACTTTCAGCAGAATGAGACTCTGAGAATGTATTTAAATAGCTGACACCACATGATCATTATATATTGAATTTGTACTATTACACTTTAAGGATCTCACTCAGGATTCCTAGAAATATATTACCTGTATGGCCAAGAAAATTGTGTAATAGAATATTCATATTAAGTGATTACTTCTGATCCCTATTTTTATGCTTACTATTTATGCTTACTATGCTTACTACTTTCTAGTATGTTTCCACTCAAATTATGCCCCCTATTGACATTATGTAGTCACTAATGAATGTGCTATGTCTACAGTCAGAAGTGCAACCTCATGCAAGAGACTGCAACCAAATTGCCAGCTTTGGGATTAACACATGGCTTTTAATGAATTATTACAATGCTTACGTGTACAGATAGATACATACACAATGCATGTATTTCATAACTTTGCATGAAACAGAAATAGTGTTTTTCAGAAGTTTAAAATAAATGGTTAATACACTTAAAGAATGTAGCAGAAGGAATTTAGTCTCATGAAGTGAAGGATGTTTTATATTAAGAATTAATTACCAGGTCGGGTGCGGTGGTTCACGCCTGTAATCCTAGCTCTCTGGGAGGCCGAGGCGGGCGGATTCTTTGAGCTCAGGAGTTCGAAACCAGCCTGAGCAAGAGCGAGACTCCGTCTCTACTAAAATTAGAAAGAAATTAATTGGACAACTAAAAATATATAGAAAAAATTAGCCAGACATGGTGGCGCATGCCTGTAGTCCCAGCTACTTGGGAGGCTGAGGCAGGAGGATCGCTTGAGCCCAGGAGTTTAAGGTTGCTGTGAGCAAGGATGACGCCATGGCACTCTAGCCCGGGCAACAGAGTAAGTCTCTGTCTCAAAAAAAAAAAAAAAAAAAAAAAGAATTAATTACCAAAGAAAATTTAAAAGTTTACACTGGTCTTTTTTAAAAACATAAAAAATACTGTTTAATAAAATCAGATTTTACCTTATCTGAACATGGATGAGAACAGAAAAATATCATACAGCTTATGATATCTTCCAAATTTGACTG
>CAUYSK010052158.1:0-28350 GCA_963575035.1 Avahi laniger
GGATCTGTGAGTAACAAAGCTCACTTACATGGCAGTTGGCAGGAGGTTAAGTGGACTCGCCACAGGGCTGCGTTAGTGTTCTCAACAACATGGCAGCTAACTGCTTCCAGCATGAGTGATCCCAGAGAGAAAGCAAGGACAAATCCCCCAAAGCTTTTATGAGCTGGTCTCAGAAGTTACATACCGTTACTCCTACTTTAATGTACTTGCGAGAAATCAGTCACTAAGTCTAGCCCACACTAGAGAAAAGGGGAGTTAGGCTCCACCTCCCGGAGGGGCGAGCATCAAAAATTTTGCAGGCGTATTTAAAACACTGGTGACGATAACTAAATTTAAACATAGCAATAATTTTAGCAGGTATGTTTTTACCTGAACAATCATAAGTAACTGGTAATTTATAATTAAAATTTGTTCAATTGTATATACTAAGTTTTATACAAAAATGTTTATATATGTAATTTTTATAACAATGCTAAAAATGAAGGTAAAGTACTGTCATTGTTCCCACTTCACAGATAAAGAAACTGAGACACTGAGAGCTTAGATACTGTTCCCAAGGTCACAGAACACAAGCAGGTGAGCCAAGATTTTCAGTTTAACTCCAGAGCCCAATCTGTGAACCATCATTATGCCACCAAACTATAAAATATGCTAAGCATTTAGCAAGGCTAGGAATCTTAGGAAATTAGGCCAGATGTTACCAGTGACTTCAATTTTGTCATTTGTGAAAGAGGGATTTATACCCATATTTCTCTTTTAATTTTGTCTTTTCTTCATTTTTATTAATTGTCATGTAAATTTCTGAAAACATAAAAATAATAAAAGATCTCTTTACATTATAAAATAGCTTATATGAATTGACAAATTAAAATGTAAAATAAAAGTTTAATATTTAGCACAAGGCAGTTAATGGTTGGTTTTGATGTTAATCTGAGCTGACCTATTTAACCTTCCTTTAAATAAGATTTTACGGTGCTTTTTTCCCTTGATAAGGTATGAAGCTAATTAAAATTAAAACTCATTACTGATTTTGGGCATATAAAAATGTATTATATATCTGCCTTAAGGGAACAATTACAAACTAGGATAGTCCTGAGCTACTTTTTTTTTTTTTTTAACATTTTGACTGAAGGTTTATATTTCTGTGAAACTATATATTACCTCTATTCATCTGGAATTGACATTTCAAGGTCACCATTGTTCTCTCCTTTGGTAGTGGAAAGACAATCATTGCATGTTCTATTCATTCTTATGGAATGTTTAAAGCACTGATTTCTGATTTAGTCCTAACACCTTAATAATTTGCTCCAAGGTTTTCGCATATGCCTTGGATGATAAGAATACTACGTTAAATTATGTCTTCTTTTTAATATATGCTCTGCATTATGTCAGGATTATTTTAAATATTTTACAGCTACTAAAATGAGATTTTCTCCTTAATGACAAAGTTGTGATGAGTTATAAAAAGGTTTCTTAAATCTATTTAAAAACTCTTTTCTTGAAATAATTATACAAAGAATCAGTTTTTGCTTGTTAAAACAAATTAGAATGAGTGTATGCATGACTCTGGCACAAAAGTAAAAACACAGGATGTTTTTTCAAATAAGTGCATTTAATTTTGTTGTTTATTCAGAGGGCAATGGATGCCCTATTTCGCATTTCCCTTTTCATTAACAACCTTTTCCATTTATAAAATAATAAATGTTAACTTGTAGAACACGTAGAAAAGTATACAGAATTATTTCAAAATAAGCAGTAATCCCACCACGCAGACTTAAGTGGGCAGGGGTGTCCAGATCTCAGTCATTTTTCCTCTCGTTGAGCTCCCTCAGGGGTTGTATTGGTGATTTGGATTCAGCTCCATTCGAGAAGACCACAGCCTCTGTTGCTGCCTACAGCCTGTTAACACTTTTCAGCAGGGCTAACAAGCTGACAAAATGCTGAAGAGAAGCTCTTAGGGGCTGTTTCTACACTCTTTGCTTATGGTGGGGAAAAGCTGAGAGAATTCTTCCTTTTAATGTAGTACGCAAACATCTATTGAGCTTCTATTTTATACACAGTATTGTATAATTAGCATACACAGTACTGTGTTAAAGACTCTTGGTTATCAAATTGTCAGTGTCTTTTTGGAAGAAAAGATATACACAGACATATTACATTGCATAGATGAGTACAGATGCCAAAACAAGTGAAAAGGATGCAAGTGCTTTTAGGTATTTAGTAAGAGCAATCACTTGGATAGACGCAGCATTTCTCTATTCATCAATGCGAAAGTCATTCTTTTAAGGGCCACTGGCCACAAGCTTATTAGAAATACCTCTTCTAAAGGTTCACACTATTGCATTTTCAGTTATAACCATGAAAAGAGTCATTAAGAACTATAACCAAAGGAGAGCAATGACTCATTCTCTTCACAACCAAAAGTCCTAAAATGACAATACTAGGAAATTCTTCCTTTCCTTTCCCATTCCCATTTCTCTTGCCGTGGTATTTTAAACATAGAGTACATGAAAGGCTGGGGTCTATCTGAAACCCTTCAACTGAGCAAAGGTCAATTTCAAAACCTGTGCTAGCCAAAACTCATCCACTAGGAATTGTTTAATTTTGTTAAAGGCCTCCCTTGCTTTCCAAAATATTTATTTGAATTTGATGAACTAAATGGGCTATGGCAGTGAATATATATCACGAATTTGTACTATGGAAATAATGTTAACACTAGGCAGTTCAGGAAAAGCCAGATTGACATGGGACTGAAGTTTTCGTATTTGCCATTTTCAGCACCTATAGATTATATTAATATATTGCAGCAATTTAAGATGAGCTTAACACACAATACTTAAGTAGAGATCAAATCGAATACCATTTCATTGAAGACCTACTTAACCCTTATCTGTCTTATTTATCCAAGAAAATAAAAATGCTTTGGAAAAAAACTAAGGTAATGTAATCATCTGGTAATATTAAAATAGGCATTATCAAAAACAACATAATCACTGCTGTGTTCATCAGTTTGTGAGACAGACTGTTTTACATGGAGTTAAAGGGGTATAATCTCTATCCTATAAATGTTTAAATTGGGTTCGAAGAACAGATTAAGGTGAAAATAACAAAAAAATCCTTCCTTACCAGTAGATATAGGTTTGGTTACACTGAATGAATGTGGAATAAGAAAAGCAGAAAAGGAGAAAAGTAGAAGGGGAGAGAAAAGAAAAAATTACGCACAAGTGTGAGAAGAAATGTACGGAAGGAAAATTAATAAACCTCATTTAGTTTAACACAATTATTCTTTTTCTTAGGCCTTAAAATAGCTCATGACTTTTTTCCTGAGGCACTTAAGCCTTGGGATCACATGAGTGATTTTCATGGTCTTATAAGTTTCTGGGAGATTCTAATTCTCTGAGACACAACAAAATCCCAACAGACATTCATTTTTATATGACGCTGGGAGTGTGGCATGTGGGCTATTTCGTGGAAGGAAGAATAAAACCCTCCGGCAACCTTTTCTGAAATTGTGTGGGCAATGGAATAGAAAAGCAAGAATAAGTATAGAAATAAAAATATAAAACTACTGCTCTTAAAATATATTGGAGAAAGATGAAATCTAATCATATAAAAGCTTCTGGAAGTACACATATCACGGTGTTAATAAAGCCTGTGTTTCAGAGGTGAGATTACGAGCGCTTTTATAAGATGTGGTTAGTGTGGTTAAGAGCATGCTTTCTGAAACAAGACTGAGTGGGGTTCAAATCCTCTCCTGCTCAACTTCTGAGCCTCTGAGTTGAGTTATGCAACACCTGGAGGCATTCTTCTCACTGTAGTCAACGTGATCGGCAGTTCCTAGAGTGGTGCCATATGTCAGCGTGATATGTTAATATCTACCACATCAGAACTGTATGAAGATTATATAAGATAATGAGTATATAGTATATAACTCAATACTCAGTAATTACTGAATATCAAATCAAATACTATTTCACTGGAAACCGACTTAATCCCTGTCTCTTACTTATGCAAGAAAACAAAACTGCTTTGAAAAAAAATTAAAGGAATATAATCATTAGGTAATACTAAAGTTGAAGCATTATCAACATAATCATTGTTATTTTCATAATGAACTTGGGAGACTATTTTTCATAGATTTAAAGAGGTATGATCTCTGCCTTAGTCTGTTTTGCACTGGTATAACAGAATACCTGAGACTGGGTAATTTATAAACAATATAAATTTATGTCTCACAGTTTTAGAGGCTGGGAAGTCTAAGATCAAGGTGCAAGCAGGTTCTGCTGTCTGATGGGGGCTGTGTCCTCTGGAGGGGAGAATGCTGTGTCCTCACATGGCAGAAGGCAGAGCACAAGCTACCTGAAGCCTGTTCTATAAGGGCCTTAATCCCATTCATGAGGGAGGAGCCCTCAGGGACTAAATACCTCCTAAAGGCCCCACCTAGTAATACTATTCCATTGGCAGCACCTGAATTTTGGAGAGGACACATTCGAATCCACAATAACTTCTATCCTATAAGAGTTTTAGTTGGGATCAAAGAACAGATTAAGGTGCAAATAATGAAAAATCCTTCCTTAGCAGTACAGGTTGAGTATTCCTTACCTGAAAAGCTTAACACCAGAAATGTTTTGGATTTCAATTTTGTTTGGATTTTGGGATATTTCCATTATTATCAGTTAAGCATCCCAACTCTGAAAATCCAAAATTCAAAATGCTCCATGAGCATTTCCTTTGAGCATCCTGTCCACACTCAGAAAGTGTTGGATTCTGGAGCATTTTGAATTTTCTGATTCGGGATGCTCGACCTGTATACACTTGTTTAAGTTTGGTTACAAGGAATGAATGCGGAGGCAGGAAAAGCAGAAAATGAGAGAATTAGAGGGAGAAAGGAAAAAAAAAATCATACACAGTGTGAGAAGAAACATATGAAACAAAAAATAAACTTCATTCAAATTAACACAATTATTCCCTTTCATAGGCTTTACAATAGATAAATAGATTAAGAATAGCCACACATTCTTTGATACTCCTACCATTAAGAGGTGAAGGTTAATTCCTCTACCTTGAGCCCGGGCTGCCTTAGTAACTTTCCACATCCAATGGGATGTGGCAGAAATAACATTCTGGGACTTCTAAAACTATGATATAGAGTCTTGGAGTTTCTGACCCAGACTTTTGGAATACTCACCTTGGGAAAGCTGACTGCTGTGTAAGAAATGTGACTACCATGAGACCACCATACTATGATGAAGCCCACAATAACCCCAGAGACAGGCCCTCTCTATAAAGAGGGAAGGATGTCCAGGCAACCCCAGCTACTTCAGCTATCCCAGCTCAGGCCCGACACATGAACGTGAGCCAAGAAGCCATCTGAGGGGCCACATTAGTCCCAGAAGACATGGCATGGAGGAGATCTGAGAAATCCAAGCAATAGCCAGAATGGAAGTCCCCAAATATGGCGCCAGTCATCAACTCCAGGCATTCCCAGCCCTTCGAGCCATCCCAGGTGAAGCTCCACATGCTGCAAAGAAAAAATGCACTAGCCCCATCATATTTCTGCTTGAATTCCTGACCCACAAATCATAAGCATAATGGAATGATGTTGTTTTATATCTCTAATTTTTAGGGAGGTTTGTTGTGCAGCAGTAGATAACCAGAATAATCCTCACCCCCTAATTTATAAATCAGATGCACTTTAAATAGTTTTATGGCTAAGCTATTTAGCTGTCCTTTTTTCCGTTTAAATCACACTCCTAAGTCACTTACTTACCAAAATTGAGCTACAGTCACAAAAGCTTGCTACGTGAATGACTAAAGAATAAGTACCAAACTGATATTGAAAGGTATATTAATTTTTTTCAAAATATCAAATTAGTTTGATATATTCTTACCAAAGCAAATTCATGAGATATCCTTCCATCTGGAGGCAGTTTTGCACCAAAACCTAGAGCTGGAAACATCTTATCACTGTCATAATCTTGAACGATTTCCCCCACTGCTTTCAGTGCCATCCCATAGGCGTTCAGCTGGTAAGGATTCATGTAGTGGAGAGAAGTGGGCTGAGCAGGGTTGCCTGATGAAAGGAAATATATTCACACATACACAGATTGGGTTAAAGATATTTTTTTAACAACATTTTTCTTGATGTCTATTTCAGAATAAAATATTCAAAATTATGTTTTTCTGTTTGTACCCATAGTGTGTCAAATATTTTTTGGATGGATATTAACATAGAAATATTTATTATCTTATATCAGACATATAGAAAGTTTCCCTAAGATATGTCAATGCATATGCAGAATTTTTAGGAAATGATTCCTTATTGTTGACACCACAGGTTATTTTTGAGATTCCGTTCTAGAAGTATAGGTACTTTTGTTAAAGTACCTATACCTATCTTATTTTATTTATAATCTTTACTTTTCAAAAATCATGTGCCTTTAGCTTGAATCCTTATGTCTCTGGTGAGAGGACCCAATTGATTTAATGGACTTCAATAATTATGAGTCCTTCCTAATGTTGTATCACAAATACAAATTTAGTATTTGAAAAATATTCCCATTTATCACTTTAAAAAAGGGCAGCATAGTGATTTTCAAGCTTAAGCTGATTAAATGACTAGATCTGACAAATTATTCAGAATTTTCTCACTAGACGTTAAGCCAGGAGCCTAACTCCCAGAGTCAAGTCTTGCCATGTGCAGAATAGCATCTGTGAAATAAATCCTTCCACAGTATTTACTGGAAGAACAAAATGAGATTATGTGTTTGAAAGTGATAAAAATAATAAAGCATCATAGAGTTATAAGTTTAACCAGTGCAGTTATTATTGTCTGGCTCATGCACAAGGTTCCGAATTTCCAAAATGCTCATACTGACAGGATGTTGCATTTGAAAAAAGATGGAATTGAGAGAAAATGTAATATATGTGCTACCACTCAAACACATTGAGATTCACGTCCAGTTGCCCTAATTACCAGCACAAAGGTAGCCTGAAAGTTCATTTAGTTTCTTAAGTGAAAATGGAAAGTTAAATGAGACCTGTAATAGCACATAAAGCTCAATTCTACACTAAAGCATTGCCTGAAAAGGAAAGCTTCAGGGCATAGCTTTTCTGATAAGGAAAAAAATAATAATAAACACTTGGGAGCCAGAGAGAAAGAAAATAAAGGAAATCTCCCTTTGGTTTATTATACATATAATTATACATAGAATATTTTTGTTCTAAAAATAATTCATTGCACAAATGCTTTTATATTTACAAAGGGTTAGCAGCATTTGAAGACTGATTTCACATGACAAAATCTCCAAAAAAGTGTCTTCTGATCAAAATGGCCTTAATGTTTCCCTTAACTTGGCTAAATTTTAGAAAGGTTTTTATTTCTGACCATAAACCACGGACTACTCTTAGAGTATTTACTTTAGAACTGGAAATTGGAAATTCTTTCTCTGCCTCTTTAAGATAGAAATCTTTTACAACAAAGGAATACCTTTCTCAAGGACCTGGGCCCATCCCTTTGAAATATAATCATTAAGAAAGACAAAATTTATTGATGGGGAAAGGAAACCCTATTCAATAAATGGTGCTGAGAAAATTGGATAGCCACATGCAAAAGAATGAAACAGGATTCGTTTCTCTCAGCACTCACAAAAATTAATTCAAGATGGATATAAGACTTAAATGTAAGGCATGAAACCATAAGAATTGCAGAAGAAAATGTTGGAAAAACTCTTCTGGATACCAGCCTAGGCAAAGAATTTATGAAAAAGACCCCAATGGCAATCACAGTAACAATAAAAATAAATAAATTGGACTTGATTAAATTGAAAAGCTTCTGCACAGCTAAGGAAATAATCAACAGAGCAAATAGACACCCTACAGAATGCAGGAAAATATTTGCATTCTATATATCAGACAAAGGGCTAATAACCAGAATCTACAAAGAACTCAAGCAAATTGGCAAGAAAAAATAAACAACCCCATTAAAAAGTAGGCAAAAGACATGAAGGGAAGCTTTTCAAAAGAAGACAAATGGCCAATAAACATGAAAAAATGCTCAATGTCACTAATCATCAGGGAAATGCAAATTAAAACCACAATGAGCTATCACCTTACCCCAGTTAGAATGGCTTTTATTAAAAAGCCCAAAAACAATGGATGCTGGTGTGGATACAGACAGAAAGGAACGCTTATACACTTTTGGTGGGAATGCAAATTAGCACAACCTGTATGGAAAACAGTATGGAGATTTCTCAAAGAACTAAAAGATGACCTACCATTCCATCCAGCAATCCCACTACTGGGTATTTAACCCAAAGGAAAAGAAGCCATTTTATCAAAAAGACCACTGCACTCACACGTTTACTGCAGCACAATTCACAATTGTAAAGATGTGGAATCAACCCAAGTACGCATTAATTCATGAGTGATTTAACAAAATGTGGTATATGGAATGGTATATGGAATACTACTCTGCCATAAAAAAGGATGAATTAATGCCTTTTTCAACAATTTGGATGGAACTGGAGATGATTATCCTAAGTGAATTATCTAAAGAATGGAAAAACATACATCACATGTACTTGCTAGCTACTAAATTGGAACTATCCAAAGAGCACACACGAGTACAGAGGGAAGTAAAACTCAGTGGAAATCAAGCAGGGGGGAGCGGATAGGTGAAAACTTATTTAATGGGTACAGTGAACACCATCTGGGTGATGGACACACTTACAGCCCTGACTCAAGCATCACAAAAGCGATCCATGTAACCAAAAACATTTGTACCCCCATAATATTTTGAAATAAAAAAAAAGAAATGTTCAAGTAGGTAATGGTAATGCCATCAATTTTGTCCTGACAGATGGCATTGGGGTAGTTAGCATTCAAGTGTTACTACATAAATAAAATTGATTTATGCTGAGGAAAAAAGAAAAAGGAAAAAGAAAAAAAAAAAAAAAAAAGAAAGTCACCAGTCCTGTCTCCCAGTCTCTGTGAGAATGTGGGGTACTAACTTCAATAAGTGCCAATTCGCAAACACAGGCCTACTCACACAGACACACCTCCTTGCTAATATCCACCAGTACTTTTCCCTAGCTCACCCCAGCACTTACAGATCCTCCAGCCTTTTGTTTTGAAGCAGTAAGTTCAATTTTTGTACTCTATCATAATAGCCTTAACATCTATTGCGATAGTCCTTCCTGGCCTTTTTAATTTATTCAGTGCAATTTGTCTGTGACACTTCCTTCTAAAGTAGAAACTTGGCTACTTAATCAAAATCCAGTGAATGATAAGAAATACCATTAAATTTGGTATTTTGTGGACTAAATGGTTATTTAACTCAACTCTCAACTCTAAGAAGAATCGTTACCCAATAGTACCAATATGGCAAATAATTCTATTTTATCCAGAAACCATAACTTTAAAAGATCATTGATACCCTCACATGTCTAACTGTCTGTCACACAGAGCAGGGCCCTACCGTCCCCCTCCAAAGACGTTGCCTGTCTCTTTCCAGCATCTTCATCTGCTCCAGTCTTGTCACTGCACTGCTAATGATACTTTCCCTTTCATCTCTGCTTGTCAACTTGCCATCCTGTCCTGAAGTTCTTTTCCTCCAGCTTATGTCTCAAATACATTAGACAACCTTCCTTGTTTATTCCAGCCTTCACGGTCTTTTCTCACATACCCTTACGGCTCTTGTGTTCTGTGTCACAAAATTTGGCAATTTAAGAAACTGCCACATTGACTTGTCAACTCTTTGAATCTGGGACCTTGTTTGTATTTCCTCTGTATCTGCAACAATGCTTATGAAGAATGAACTTGTGTAGGTTCATAACATTGGGGCTCAATTAATAGCAATAAGAATTATAATAACATGGAATCTGACATGTATCGAATATATTACTTTATGTCTCAGTCCTTTCAAAAAAGTTATGACATGGCTACTTTCACTATAACCACTTTTCAGATTAAATAACTTGCTCAAATTCACAGAGTAATAATTGGTAAAATTAGAATATGAATCTAGGCCATCTGATTCCATAGCCCTTACTCTTAGCTATAACTCTTTAAAGATTTTATAATGTTTTAAATCCAGAGTATTATCAAATTTACATCTGATTTTGTTTCAGAGTTGCATGATGCCTTTGTTAGAAAATCACACTTGAGTAGATTATTTTAACAGCTTATTGAGACATAATTTGCATGCTTACAAATCAACCATTTAGAATATATAATTCAATGATTTATAGAATAGTCACAGATATGTGCAATCATCACTATAGTCTATTTTAGAACATTTTCATCACCTTAAAATGAAACTCTACTCATTAGCTATCTCTGCAGCCCTAAACAATGACTAATCTACTTTCTATTGATTTGCCTATTCTGGACATTTCATATAAATAGAATCACATAATATGTGGTCTTGTGACCGGCTTCTTCCACTTAGCATAATGATTTTGAGGTTCATCCATGTTGTAGTGTGTATCAGTACCTCACTCCTGTTTATGCAGAGTAGTATTTCATTGTGTAGGTATATCACATTTTGTTTACCTATTTATCATTTGATAGACATTTGAGTTGTTTCCATATTTGGGCTATCATGCTGTTATAAACATTCATCACGTATTTTCGTGTTGACATATGTTTTCGTCTCTCCTGGGTATATATCTAGGAGTGGAATTCTTGGGTCATATGGTAACTCTATGTTTAACAATTCTAGGAACTGCAAAGTGTTCTCCAAAGTGGCTACACCATTTTTACATTCCAACCTGCAGTGTTATGAGGGTCCTAATTTCTTTACATCCTCACCAACACTTGTTATCTGACTATTTGATTATAGCCATCCTAGTGGGTGTGCAATGGTATCTCATTATAGATTTGATTTGCATTTCATGATGGCTAAGTATGCCAAGAATCTTTTCTTGTGCTTACTGGCCATTTGTATACCTTCTTTGGAGAAGTGTCTATTTAGAGTCTTCACTCATTTTAAAAATTGGATTATTTGTCTTTTTTATTGAATTGTAAGAGTTCTTTATATATTCTAGATACAAGTCCCTCATAAGATGTATGATTTGTAAATACTTCCTCAATTCTGGGGGATGTCTTTTCGTTTTTTGATAGTGTCTGTGGAAACATAAAAGGTTTTAATTTTGATGAAGTTCAATTTATCTATTTTCCTTTTGTAGCCCATGCTTTTGGTGTCATATTTAAGAATCAATTGCCAAATCTAAGGTCGTGAAGATGCATCCACATGTTTTATTAAATTTATTCTTAAGTATATTATTTCTTTTGATATTATTGGAAACAGAATTGTTTTCTTGGATTCATTTTCAGATTGTTCCTTGTAAGTGTATAGAAAAAGGATTGATCTTTATATATTGATCTTCTATCCTAAAATCTTGTTGAACTCATTTATTAGTTGTAATTGATTTCCAGTATAGGATTTTCTATGACGAGATGATGTCATCTGCAAATAGAGATAGTTTTACTTCTTCCTTTCTGATTTGATATTTTTTCTTTCTTTCTCTTGCCTAATTGCCCTAGCTACAATCTCCAAACAATGTTAAAGAGAAGAGGTAAAAGCAGGCACTTCTGTCTTGCTCCTCATCTCAGAAGGAAAGCATCCAGTTTTTTGCCATTTAGTATGATGTTAGCTGTGGGCTTTTCATAGATTCCCTTCATCAGTTTAGGAAGTCCCTTTTTATTCCTAGTTTATCGAGCGTTTTTATAACGAAAGTGTACTGGATTTTGTAAAATGCTTTTTCTGCAACAACTGAGATGGTTATGTGGTGGTTGTATTTTCCTTCATTGATAAGGTATATTACATTATTTTATTTTTGAATATAAAACTAACCTTTCATGGCTGGGATAAATCTTACTTTGTCAGGGAGTGTAATTCTCTTTTTATGTTCCTGGATTCAGTTTCCTAGTATTTTATTGAAGATTTTTACATCCACACCTATAAGAGATACTGATCTGTAGTTTTTCTTTTCTTGTGATGTCTTTGGTTCTGGTATCAAGATAATATTGGCCTCATAAAATGAATTGGGAAGTATTCCTTCCTCTTCTAGTTTTTGAAAGAGTTTGTGAAGAATTGGTATTAATTTTTTTAAAAAAAATATTTGGTAGCATTCATCAGTGAAGCTATCTGGCCCTGGGTTCAGATTAACTTTGTGGGTAGGTTTTTTTTTTTTAATTACAAATTCAATTTCTTTACTGATTATTCATTTATTCAGATTGTCTATTTCTTTTTATGTCAGTTTCAGTAGTTTATGTCTTTTTATTTAATAGATTTTTGCTTCTGCTAGTTGCTGTGCTAACATTCATCAGTGAACAAAATCTAGTATTTTAAACCAGTTGGACTTTAGGTATTATTTATTTACCTTATTTATTTATTTTTATTTATTTTTTTGAGACAGGGTCTCATTTTGTTGCCCAGGCTAGAGTGGCTGTGGCATCAGCCTAGCTCACTGCAACGTCAAACTCGTGGGCTCAAGCGATCCTCCTGCCTCAGCCTCCCAGAGTGCCAGGATTATAGGGGGTATTATTTCTGTGTTATATATTTTGTTGAATAAAATGCAAGTAAAGATCATTAACTTGAAGCCATAATGTTGGAGAATAAACTTAATATGTAGTAAAAGGTGAGCTGAATTTGAGTTTGGTCTTCTCATTTGCAATTCTAACTCTAGAACTCATAAACCAATACGTATTTATTAGTAAAAATATTTCTCCAATTTGAGTTTTCTCATATGTATGAAAGAAGCATTTCATTAAATGATCTCTGAGGTACTCTCGTCCCTAAAATTTCTATTATTTTGTGAAATGTGAGTCAATGTGAGATAAATGTGATTTAAAGGGATTACAATGTAAGAGCCATAGGCATAATAAGCAATTTGAAAAAAGAAAATCTAGACAAATACAAACTAGTGCCAACTTCCGGTAAAAGTTAAATAATGAAGTTTATGTTCTTACGATACATAATAACTGATTTCAAATGGTTTTCTGTTTAAAATAAAATTGCCTCAAAATAAAATGAAAAGTTCACACAGTTGTTTCTTTCTTAAAATGTTTGATATGTAAATTATGAATTTTCATACATGGACTATCATATATTAGTCCTTCTGAATGAATTAGATATATATCCATTAACATGAGTAATTCTCAAAAATAAATAATTGAATAGAAATGAAATAATTTGTGTAAGGTACATGTATTACTGCATTAAATTTATACAAAAGAGGACACAAAAGAGTACTATAAACGCAAGTATTACAATTAGACACACTTCAGAATTACAATTACACATGGAAAAGAACAGAGTGCAAGAGAATGGGTAGGGCCATATAATGGGCTTAGCTATGTTTAGAATTTCTATTCTTTTTAAAGACATGAAACAAAATGATATTTCAACATTTAATAAATCTGAATGGGACTATTATGCATTTTTGTTATATTTCTTATAGTCTTTTGCATATCTATTTCATAATATAAAAAGAAAAATTATGTGAATTATATATAAAAAGTACATAAATGTAGGACTAAAATATCTAACTCTCATGAAAATTAAAATTTATTCTTCACTTAGTTGCTGATAATTTTCATCAGGGTATCCCCTCCTACTTACCATTTGACGCAGTAAAATCAATAGCCACCGTGAAGTTGATTTGTGTTCTAGAATATAAGTAAACAAGAATCAATAATTAAATAACCTCATCAAAAAGTTTGTTTTCTATTTGCATTATATTTTCAATATTACTGATATTCTTAAATGTTAATTATGAGCAAATATGTTATAATTCACACTGGATAGCATCAGACAGGCAGTTTTACAGGGTAATACTTTGGAAAAAATATATTTATAGTCATACAATGAGAAAACAACAATTAGAGTCCTGGGAATAAAGTTACCTAGTTGGAGTACAGTGGCTCATAATGAAGAAGTCAAACTGCAAAAAATTATTTGCCAGAATTTATTATTAATTTGTCTGTTTCCAAAATCATTCTGTAGTAATCACAAAACTATTATGGCCCTTAAAAGTGTAGCAAAGCTAACATCATCTCTAATACTGTCATTCCTTAAACTAATTCTTTTGACAATCCTGAAAACATAAGATTTTCTTCTGTTTTCTTCAGAAATGAAGTATTTCAGATAAAGCTCTATTCATTGCTCACAGCATTTCTCTCTCTGTGTGTGTATTTACAGATATAGATAAATATAAATATGTAAAGATTGATGAAATATGTTATAAGATACACCTCAACTAGCAATGGGGTTATGTCCTGGTAAACTCATTGTAAGTTAAAAGTTCATTTAATACACCTAACCTACCAAACAGAATAGCTTAGCCTAGCCTACCTTAAACGTGCTTACAACACTTACCTCAGCCTACAGATAGGCAAAATTATCTGACAGCGCAGTACTCTGTAGAGTATCGGTCGTTTACCCTTGTGATTGCATGGCTGACTGAGAGCTGCTGGGAGCTGCCACTGCCCAGCATCAGGACAGAGTAATGTACCACTTTCTGCTAAATGAGTATTGCTTTTGCACCGTCATAAAGTAAAAAAAATCACAAGTGGAACCGTGGTAAGTCAGGGACCATCTGTATATACATTTTAAATTTTCAGCACATGGTAGTTACCCAAAATTATTTTACTGGGTTTATTTTTTATTTTTTTTTTTTCTGATGGAAACTAAAGAGGCAGCATTCACATGAGAAATTCACTTTTTTGGGTATACCTATGACTCTTTCTATATGTAACTCCATCTCTTTCTTACCAAAGAAGACATAAAAACACAAATAAATGACAACTATATGATTACTGCATTAATCTGGAATCACATCTAAACAATAATTTTTAATTAAAGAATAAATCATCTGAAAACATGAGTACTTTGACAATGTTTCACCAACAAACTACTTTTGATGCATTGCAAAATTGATTTAGCACTCCCCAGTGTGGAAATGCTGGATAAATGTCAATGATAATGATGAGATTTAAACAAAGCAATCTGACTCTGGGTACTATATCTTAAGGTCCCTTGTGATTCTCGTAGTAAAAAGCATAGTAGTATTTTCTTCTTTCTCCAAAAATTCAGTCTGAAAAGACCTAAATACAATTCAGGAATTGAATCAAATTCACACATTTTTTTCTAAGAAATGAACAATATTTTGTGATTTCATTTAACAACAACTAGTATAGATTCCCTTTATAGCTATATGATAATTTTTTTCTCAGAGTAGAAATCGGGTTTATAGGTTAAGAATATAGGCTAATTTGAAGCATAACACTAACCAGTATGAACCAAAATGAGTACAGACTTTTAAAAAAGGAATATCGTGAGACATTTGGGAGAACATTTTCAGATAATAAACTGCTATGAGGTACTAAAAAGAACAGTCATCATCAGCACATTGCTTTGTCACTCTGTGCCAGGAAGAGAAGGGACTATATAATACATGCTAGCATGGTATATGAGGCACGGTATGGCTGTTTTTTTTTTTTTTTTTTTTGAGACAGAGTCTCATTTTACTGTCCAGAGTACAGTGCTGTGGCATCAGCCTAGCTCACAGCAACCTCAAACTCCTGGGCTCAAGTGATCCCCCTGCCTCAGCCTCTTGAGTAGCTGGGATTACAGGCATGCGCCACCATGCCCGGCTAGTTTTTTCTATATATTTTTAGTTGTCCAGCTAATTTCTTTCCATTTTTAGTAGAGACGGAGTTTCACTCTTGCTCAGGCTGGTCTTGAACTCCTGAGCTCAAACGATCTGCCCGCCTCAGCCTCCCAGAGAGCTAGGATTACAGGCGTGAGCCACTGTGCCTGGCCAGGGTATGAGTCTGAGAAAACTGGGTTTGAGTTCCAGCAACCCAGTTGGGGACTGTAGCCAGATTTCAAAACTCTTGGAGGGCAGATGCCTGGCATACAGTGATAAAATAACTGAAAGAAAACTACATAAATTATAATATATATTATATTTTATACACATAATATATATATTATATATCAAAATATATGCACATTATATAGCTATATATCACATATATATATAATGTGTGGTTACATAGCTTATATTAACTCACCCCACAATAATTTTAGAGAAAGATGATACTATTATCCTCCTTTTATAGACAAGGAAATCTATGCTCACCAAACTTAGTAACTTTTCACACCAGTTATATGCTGATACCAGCATTGGAATTCGAATTCACATCCGACTTCAAAGACCGTATTTATAACCTCTATATTACTCTGTTTCTCCAATTAAATATCTGCATACCACCTGGCTATAACAGGAACACAATAAAGGATATTATGTTGTAAACCTAGAAAAGAAACTACACAGATATTCTTAATGATAAAGATGCTGGGTATAATCTCATGCTTGGGAAAATTTTTCCTTCTATCAAGCATGTTATCAAATTCATAAATCACAAAATCATCTGCATATATGACTTTTATGTTATTTTATTCAAATGGTACTTCATAAGGAATGAAAAATAACTCTGAGCTTTAAGAACAGACGTTTCAGCATATTATAAAGATCAATTTAGAAGTTTAGTCTTTGCTTCAATCTCACTTAGGTTATAGGCTTAGACACCTTGTCTTGATTCAGCTCTCTCTTGTAACAGTGTCTGCACAATGCTTAGCACATATTGGAACCTCATTGTATTTACTGGGTGAATAAATGCATTCATTTTATGATTGTTTCTAACTTGTTCTCCAGGGTAGCCCAGGATGTGTGGCATAACTACCAACTTCTCAGAAGTATTAGTTTCAGATAAAAAAACTTCAGTAGTCATAGATACAAAGGTCCTCTCAAAGCCAAAGTTCTGCCTAGCAAAGCTACAAAGAAAAGTTATAGCTATTAACTAAAACACTATATTGTACCACAAGAATGAAAAGACAGCAGATATTTAGAATCAAACTAACTTACTAAAACTCTAAACAGCTACACTAAATTACAAAACCAAGTAGATTATGTACAAAAAAACAATGAGTTTTAAAAAAGGAGGGAGAAGAGAGAAAGAGAGAGAGAGAAGACAAAAAGGAAAAAGGTTAGGAAGGCAGGCAAGAAGGCAGGCAGGCAGGCAAGCAGGAAGGACCAAAGAGCACTGTTGAAACCCAGACACTCCAAGACTAAGTGTATAAAAGACTGATACATTCATTTAGCACTAGATGATAAATAAGACCATTTTGCAATCATAGTGCAAGAAACACTCTCAAAAAGTAAAGCAGAATCCTTGATGCATATTGGATGGCTGACTGATTACAAGATTTGATTAATTCTTTGTCTCCTTCTGCATATCAGAAAGAATCTTTCTCCTTTATTGCTTTCAATCAGTAGCAGTATTTGGACAAGAAGGAAAATGTTATGGCTCATTACATAAAGCAACTCATAGTAGTGACGGTCCGGTAGGGTATTACCATACTATTGAGATTTTCCTATTTATAAAGCTACAGTTTAACAATTATTTATTGAGCATCTTCCAGTTGCCAAGCATTGTTCAATGAAGAGAAACAGGAGCAAATGAAATACTCTTCTTGAACTCATAGAGCTTACAATTCCAGCTTTCTATTATTAAAAGTAATAACAAAAACAGTATAGTATTTTATCATTGAATTCATAATCAAGAGTAAAACCTAAAACTTAACTGCACATTTACTGTGGATAACAGCTAGTTCATTCCCATGATTTCTAAGAGTTTTCATTATAATACATACTTACTAAACCAAGTGTCACATTCTATGTATTTAGAAAATATTAACTACCAAAAATGTTAAAGTTGCTAACAATACTATAACTTTAGGCTATAAAACACATTTCTTGAAGACTTTGATAAATGATTTGTGTCATAAAAGTAAACCAAACAACATCTTCATCAACAATCCTGTTACCCTATTTCACTCTCTAATATTACCCGAAGCCTAGTGTTAGAAAAAAAGAAATCAATCGTGTGTCAGAGTAAAAAATCTGAATTCACACAAGATGACTACTGACAGAATATTCATGAAACAATCATATATAAATCCTCAAAACATTTTGTTTAGGGAGTGTTATCTTAGCTGTCATTTTATGTTTTAGAAGGAGACAAGACAGGGTAAGATTTCAAGAACCCGAGATAGCAGTACTACATCTTAGAATATAAAAAAGTTATGTCTGCCAAATTGCATGAGTTAGTGCTAACGACTCATGAGACCTTTCAAGTGTATGTCCTAGTACTGCTAAAATATACATTTGGATCATGTTCCTATTTTACTCTGCCACCTTTCCAAAAGCTGTGAATGACACAGCAATCAGACGTCAAGATGAGAATTTACTAGTGTGGCAAAGATCCACAGAAAACAAGTATATATGCACGTCGAAGAAAATTACTTACATATACACACACAGCAATATCATCTTAGATATTTTTTCTACAGCTATTATTATGAATTAATTATCAGGAACTAACAATTGTGATGGGTGTGTGCAGAAGGATTATTTTCCTTTCTTCCCAATTTTACATCCTGTTCAGTTGCACAAACTGAACATTGAATCCTCAATATGGACTTCTCCCACTCTTCTGAATTAATCTTGACAAGCACAAATTCAGATCCACTAGCAGCTGGAATCTAGAACACATAAATGCAGTTGGGACTCACTTAACTACAACACTCCTCTTATTCTTGCCATGCTGGTACCAGAACTATGTTTCTGCCTGGATTTACTGATATGCATTCTGGTTCATACTTTGGCTCTGGAAACTGCTCTGACCCTGGTTCACTTGCCTTAGGCACAGTTATCCGGTCTAGTCCTTCTTGATTCTATATCACCATGGGATAAACCTTGAACCCCTTCTGTCTTGTCTTTTCCCTCTTTCTTAAAAGTAACTTAACTACCTGAATGACAATACAGACAGCTCCCTGATTTCAAACATTGCTGCATCTTCAAAATTCCTGCTTCCCATGTCCATAGACTACTCACTGGATTAACTGCCCTGGCAACGTGGGATAAACTAGAATGAGGGCCGATTTTGAGATGCATAAGTGCAAATTCATAGATAAATACTTTCTTCTACCAGTAATGTAATCTTTGGGAAGCTAATTAACCTTCTGCACTCATCTGTAATAATAAAACCTTCCTCAGATTGCTGCTGCGAGGACAAGAAAAGTACTTGTTCTTTAGAAGGCACTCATTAAGCAGCTGATTCATTATTATCACTATTATTGGTGGCAATTTTTCAGGACCTGAGTTGAGCTTACTTCTTTGAATACTAGACCGTGCAAAGCTTATCAAATTTCTGAGTCTATCATAGTTTTTTCAGGTAATTGCTTAGACTCTGACCCTCCCATGTCAGATTTCTTTCCTTCAAATCCACTACTAAGATCCCAACCTGCCCAATCTAAAACTGCACCAAGAATGATCTAACCTTGTTAGGTGTTATCTGGCTACTGCCTCTAAGAAAATTCCATGACATGAAGAAATCGTAAGAGATGACTTTTGCCTTTTTCTCCTTTCTATCCTTTCAAGCACTCTGAATTTCCGAGGGATCAGTGAAATGTCAAAAGTTAGTATAAAAAGAAACTGGAGACAAGTGATATGATTCCTCAACTGTTCATGCTAATATTCTTGGTCCTTATTGAATTTAGTTTTCATAAATTAGCAAAACTTTCTGTTTTCTCCAGACTCTGTAGATCAACTTCTGTATTTTGTAACACAATAAAAGTGCTCCAAAGTACAATGTTCACAAGGAACTAGCTCACCTTCCTACAGTTCAAGAATTCCTTGTCACAAAAAGGTATACATCAATGCCAACCATTTTTCTAAACAATAGTTGGAAAACAGCTTGTCAGTGACATAATCAAAATAAGCAAACAAAAAAAAGCAACCCCAAATCAAAAAGCAAGCGCTGCCCATCAGAGTCCCATTTAAAATGAAATAGATGCAAGAGAGGCAATGACGACTCACAGAAAGTCCGTGAGCTTTTGAATCATATAGACTGGAGTTGGAATCCCAGAATCATAACTAGATAGCTGATTGTGACTCCTTGCAAAACTGCCAACTCTCTGGGCCCCAATTTTCTCATACGATATACAGGTAACCACTACTTTGAAGGAGTCTTCTGAATATTAGAAATAAAACTCTAAAGTACCTGCGTACAACAAATACTCTATATGCTAGAGGGCAAATACCTTGAGCAACCCATCATCTCCTGGTTCATACTAATCCTTTCCTCTACCAGGTCAGAAGAGACAATTCTCTCTTTATATTAACATCAATTTATTTTTCATTAATAATTCCTTCTCATAGCGTTGGTCAATGGTGTATCAAGGCTTGGGTAACAAAGCTGCAATGAGTACAAGCAGTAGGGGGTTCATTGCACAGAACTTAGAAACGATGATGCAATCTATGAACATGTAGCCTACCTTTTAATAGCACCACACGCTAGCAATTCTACGCAATGTAAAAGACGAATTCTGTCACACTGTACTCTCATTTGCCCTTGGTAAGCCACTGCTGTTTATTTATTTCTGTTTCTCCTCCTCCTAGCCCCTAACCTTTTAATGGCCCACCAGAGTGAAATTACTTTAGACAGCAAAGTGTGTTGTCCGCAATAGACTTTAACAGAAGTAGATGATAAAGTTTTTGTTTCTACAGAAGTTCCTATATTTTAAAGAAAAGTTCTGTGTTTACAGAGGAAATTATTAGTCCTCCATGAGTAGAAAGAGATTTAAAGCTGTTTTTCTAGTGTTAGTAATAGTTTTTGAAAAATCCATTGCTGTTGCATCCCTCAGTTCTTTTAGTCTTCACTTGCTAAGCTAACAGCGCAGACTTTAACCATGCAACATAGCTAAGAAACTGCCCAATAGCAAATGGTTTTTCAATATTTTGCCTGAATTAGCATTCCTTCTGATGATGAAGAGTTTCCTTTGACTTTGAAATGGATAGCACTGAAAAAATTATCTTCAGAAGAACATAAACTGGCAATGAAATCACAATCTTAATGTATATAACTAGACATCTCTTCCCAAGCTTCCATTTTAAATGTAGAAAAATGAGAATCAAGCATTAACCACAACGTTTATGAGATTCTTCTTAATATTTGTAAAAGTTTCTATTCTAAATCTTTGTCAAGATGATTTAAGTTTAGATATGATAATGTTCCATGTGAATATATTTATAGAAGGCAGAATGGCTTTACTTTTATTAGATTTACCCATGTTCAGTGCTGCAGGGTTTAGCTCTCCACTGATTTGATGAATGCAAAGCACTTGGGTGCCACAACAAGAAGTACTATAAAAAAATCCTAGATATGTATATTCCATTTTCAAATAAGAAACTGAATTAGGAAAAAAACCTTATAGTGTTGCATGGTCTGGCAAGATGTGCTCCCTGAGGCAACACAGCCAATGCAATGCCACAAATTTTACAAAATTAAGGCAAACATCTTATAGCATCATTGCAACTGTTTCAAGTATTTTTGAGGAAAAAAAAAATCCTTATGGGATTGTTGATAAAGGCACTTACTGATACAAAACCAGTCTTTAAAATAAACAGCATCATAAGCCCACTTTAGCCTTTAAGATTAGCTTATGGTAGGTAGGTAGTTCTTTTTAAAAAAAAATTCAGACAAGTTTTAGATTTGGGGTTGAGTTTGAGTAGAATGAACAGGATGGTCTGGAATGAAAGGAGTACCCTGGAGTCATCCTCAAGCAGAACTGAACTACAAGAAAGTGACATCACTGATTTTATAAATTTGAACATATCTTTTTCTCTCCATGTCTCTGATAACTGGGGCAATTACCGTCAACAATATTATGATGACCAAATGAGAGAAGATATATTAGAACTTTAAATACGTTGAGATTTTTCAGCAAAATAATAGCTAGCATTTACTGACAGTTAACTGCATGTCCTTTAATCCTCATACTCTATGAGTGAGACATTATTGTTTTTATTCCTGTTTCATAGAAGTAGAAACAGGTTACTCTAGCAAGAGGCGGATCTAGTAATGCCAGAACTCAAATTCTTGGTCACTGTTAATACTACACATTGCCTCAATTACCAGCAACCATTTCTTTGCAACTGTGCTGACTTTTCACCGGATATTTACACCTTATTGAGATTCTTTCCCAGAACTTGCCCACTCAGTGTGCCTAATTACCTTCTCTCATGCTCCCTTTCTGTTGAGATACAGAGAAAACATAAGCAGTTCGTGCTTCTAATCTTGATTTCGTCTTTCCTCCCAGTAACTGCCAACCAAGATATAGCGTTCAGTTGAGATAATTTCTGATAGAGAGCAACAAAAATGCATTTTTTCTTATCCCAGAAAGCCTGGTCCATCTGTTTTGTTTGGTGATTGTGGTATGAGGAGGTACGGAGAGAGGAAGTTCACAAGATGAGGTCTGAGAGAGACAGATACAGGAGTTTGTAATCCAGTTCATCCTGTGTTTAAATTTCCATTTGTTCATAATGTTTTAATTATGCTAAGAGATTAGGGAGGAAAAGGGGTAGAGAGCTGTGCTTAAAATGGCTGTCTAATTAATCCATATTTATTCAATGGCTATTTTGTGTTCGGCCCTATAAAAATATTTAAAAATTGTGTCTCTTTCCAAAAACAAATCATACAAAGGAACAACTAAAATGACACCAGGGAAACTAACAACCACTGGGTATAACTGATACGGTTTTATCCGGCTCATCTGGACCAGCTGGATGACAGTCTGGGCTTTCTTCAGAGGAAGAAAATGACAGTCTGTAGACCTCCAAGTTTCTACTACACTCAATTTTCTGATACAAGCGCAGACCAGAGTTTCCTGTTGACATGAAACTGTAAACTGTACTAGCTCAGCAGGGACTCAGTGTGCAACAGAATTTGTGATCTGTTTTGTCCCTTCATCTGCCCATCAAAGAGACGTGGAAAACTTTATAGATATTTGTTCCTTACTCATGTCGGAGGTAGAGTGAAGTTTCATAAGACTGGAGAGACATAGAGGGCTGAGGGGAAGACAAACGGAATTGAAATTTAGGATTCTGCTCTCAGATACTCATAGTACAAGCTGCTGGGAATATGGAAATATGTATAAATTCAATTCAAAAATAATAATAATTGAAATAATGATGACACTACCTAAGGAAGTATCTTAGATTTCAGAACAGTATGTGATTTGAAATGAATCTGATATTGTCCTTATTCATGATAAGGAATTTCAATTCATGATAATTGAAATGGTCAATGCCATAGGTTAGAGATTACTAAATAGAATTCTTTTGTAGACAACTATAGCAGATTTTTAATATCTAAAATTATTTTTAGTAAGTAAAGAGAAACAAAATAACTATAGGGATAAATGTACAGAGTATGACTAAAAATAATGGCCCCAAGGTCAATAATCCACAAGTGAAAATTTTTATTACTCTGTAATGAAGCTCCTTTATAGATATTATTCTTCTATAACATTTAGAAAATAAAATTTTTCACTATCTCAAGTCATAAAATGTATCTCATATTCCAAGAAAAACATGGTACTGCTTATCCAAAAAAATGTAAAAAAAAAAGTTTAAAAATTAGATTTTTATTTCAGAGAATATTTGCATAAAAATTGGATCTTGGCTGATTTAGAATGTATTGTCTCATCTGCTCACTGGGTACCTGAATCCATAAACCTGTCTACTGCAGCTAAACCCAGTGTTTTAAGGATTCAGACAATGTATGAAAAGCAACAAGCTGACACCATGGTTCCACAAACAATCAAGGTTGTATTTTCATGTAAATATCTACATCAATAATGACTAAAGTAATGGAAGTCTAAAATACCCCTTACTAAGAATTAGGACTAAAAAGAAATTTCTTTGAAGGCGAAGATATTAAAGGGCTACTATGAAAATAATTTTGCTTAGTATTTAAATGTGTTCATTCTTAACTCTGTGTAATTTCATGAGAATTACATGGATTCATGAGAAAACATTTTTATAATTTTCTATTCAATTATTTTTTTGTGAGACTAAACAAGAAGAGAGATAACATTTTAAAGTGCAATTCAAGAATTTCTTTCTACGAGTTTAATGGAAATGTTTGACCGTTGGCAAAATTGCTATGTAGTCCACACTAGTTGACTGTTTCACTCCCTTTCTCTAATCCGATGGTCTCATGCATCCAGTCTAAGAGAAATGGTTTATAAAATTAATATAAAGGACAAAATGAATTCAGAAAAACCTCACCTAACTTTATTTTACATGAACCAGAGTTGGCTAGAGTACCAATTTAATTGTGGTTATCTGTATAATAACGTTTCACCCTCTTTGAAGACCTCAAGCTTTATTCGTCAATTAAAATTCAACATGAACATAACCTAACAATGGAAAGGTTATGGTGAATATGTCCCTGAATTGATGCCACTCAGCGACAGCAACAAAACAATCCACAAATGCCAATAATCAATGTTGATATCTTGGTATTTCAAGTTAAAAGTGAGGAGTCACTGCAATTCACATAAAAACAGACGCCGGTAATTTTTTCCAATTGCCTTTGAAATATCCTGTTTATTTTAATTATGGTGGGGCATCTCTTCCAAAAAGTTAACCTTGATTAATTCCACAAATCTTAAAATGTACTGATAAATATGACCTCCAACATCTTGTGTCATTCTCCTACATACTACTTTGGATTGCTTGGTTGATTGCAGCCCAGAATGTTTGTTAATTTTATTGTTCTTCTTCAATGACATCAGAGGGCAAAAGACAAGGCCAGATGGGCTAAGATAAGAACAATCTTTCTGCATGTATGCTGAAGAGGAGTGTATCAAAGATCAAGATGCGAATACTCAGGAAGTTTAGCCAAAGTATTGACCACTGTAAGGAATGCAGCTGCAACCTACCTTTCTATGCTCTTTCTTCAGCTGAAAATACTCAATGTTTTATGATGGGACTAGGGGAAGAGGGGATAGAGGAGAAAGTGTTCTGAAAGGTGTTTTTCCAAGCGCACAATTGGTTTAACATAAGCTTTTACAGAGAACATAAAAGTGGCTAATAAACAGAGGTTTCACAGATAAAAACTGACAATGACTTATAACTATTAAATTAGCAAAAATGAAAAGGGAGGGACACTATTTAACATTCATACACAGATTTTAGGACTATAAATTATTATAGTCTTCTGGCAATACAATTTGGAAATATTTAACAAATTGTACAATATGCATATCATTTAATCCAAAAAAATTATTTTTAAGCAGTCTACAGACATATTTTCATGTCTATATGCAAATGCACTAATGAAGTACACAGAAAGCTAGATGCCATGTTTTTACGTTGCAGCTTTGTTTACAATAAAAAAATGGATGTAACTAAAGCATGTATTATCAGGAAATTTAAATTAAATTATATGCATACAGACAATGAAAAACTTAAAACAAGGTGGTAGCGACATGGCAATATATATACACAATATATTTAATGAACAAAACGTACAATGCAGCATATTGTACACAGGGTGATCCTACTGTTTTAAAAAATAATGGCGTGTTAGGGAATTAACAGGGAAGAATATATGTCAAATATCTAATAGAGGTTATTAGATCACCTAGAGTGTGTGGTAATAGGAGATTCTAACTTCATACTAAATGATTTTCATCTTACATAACTTTTCTTTTTACCATCTTACATTTTATCTTTATAATGTGAAACACAAAATATAGCCATTTTAAAATTTCGGAGACATAATACTTATTTTCCCAATACCTGAAAATAAACACAAATAAAATAAAATAAAATAAAATAAAAACATTCTGTGGTTTTAGAAAAAAATTATTATGAAGCCTACTAATTGTCACTGAGGTGTTCAAAAGTTTTCAGAATATTTTTTTCATTGTAAGAGTCCAGATATTCTAACTGATGTCATTCACAAGACAGTCAATAGCCATTACTGAATTATACATAATAAATTGCCAACTATTATAATTCTAATTTGAAAGAAATGCAACTCTATATTTTATATTGCTATTATTCAGAAATTTTTATGTAATTAAGTGTCTGCTTTTAATAAGCTTTTCAATCATTGCAGTGCATTTATCTGCTGGGAGGTTGAGGTTTTTTAATAAGAAGGGCAGAAAATCCAAAAGGCTTACAATGTCTAGAATAGGTAAAAAAAAGAATATTTGTAGGAAATCTATCGAGAAAAGTAAAAATAATTTGCTGAGATATTTAGATGATTGTAGCTACTTATTTCTATAGTGATTTTAATATTGCTAGTATCCATTTCAAGCTGATATGATTTATTATTTTCATAATTAGGAAGAGGTTTACATGGGTGATATCCGATTGTTATTGTATTTCATAATTGCAAAGTAAAGGCAAATAAACTATGCGTACATTTTATACTGTGAGAACGAATACTTGTTTCAATTTCTGGGGGTGCTTGGTCAGGTAAAAACAGAAAGAACTAGGTTAAAGAGAGGAAAAAAATTGAAAAGACTTCCCTAAATACGAGGGCATAAAAATTTATAATACATTATTAACGCAGGATCTGTCTGGATTTTGAAAAATTTCAAGAATGGCTATATTGACCATTTTTTTTTCTGAAATGTGTTCTTGCCTAGACGCCATGAGGGCAACTAAATGACTATTCACCACCCATTTCTGCATTATGATTTGCTGACAATGAGAACACCAACAAAAATTGTCAAAACCAAATCTGAAAATGTCTTTGTTCCCTTGGCCCCTTCATTCCTTTGTCCTTTTCTGTGGCCTGATGACATTCTACAATGAAACAGTATGGGGTGTGGGATTTTTTAATACTCTGGATACATACACATTTAAATCAAGCCCTCAAATTTTTCTCCTGTTTTAAAAATAATAAACAGTGCATATAGAAAGTCCTATGGCAAACGAAACATCCTATGAAAGTGCACATAATAGCTTTATCCACTACTACTAATAATACAACAAAGTTTTTCTCTGGGTTAAAAAAAGTTATAATTTACCCCAAATTAATAGTTCTAGGTATATAAGGTTTTTTCATTTATGTCTGAAACAAAAGTGCAATAGGCCAGGCATCAATACGGTGGTCATTTCAATTTCCAGGTACACCTTGTGGTGGCACTTGGCTATATGCATTAAAAGAAATGTTTAAGCAATGAAACAACTTCAAAGAATGACTTACCCGCCTTTAATGTAGTCAAGGAATGAAACTTCTGTTTCTACCAAGAAAGAGAGTAAAGTTACCTGAAGAAAAAAAAAAAAGACAGAATTACCTGCCAGTACTGGTTGTAACCTCAGATGGACTCCTAGCTATTCGAGAGAAAATCATATTTCCTAGCATTCTGAAATTCTCTAAAGACATTATGCGTTATTAAAATCTACTAGGACTGATTGTTCTTACATTTCAAATTATGTGAAGAAAGGGACCAAAAAAAAAATTAACTCCTTTCTATGATCAGTTTACTTCCTTTGAAGAATAGCATGAAAATTATGTTCAAGGACGCTGTGTTATTTCCCATTTTAGATAAAAGGAAAGATGAAAGGGAGTTGGAAAATGGCTAAAACTAAAAAACCAAAATCTTGAGCTAAGCTGTAGAAGAAGAGATGAATGTTTTTGTCTTGGTCCTGTAATGAAGGCATCTAATATTTTAAGTGTCTTGCTTTATAGAAATCTTTAAAAAAAACTTGGAGAAAACTTAGATTTTGCTTTTCCCAAGAACAGTTAATCTTAGGAAAAGTCTTTTCAGCATATTTTTTCTCAAAAGAGAATGACATTGATTTTTTTATAATTTCAGACACTTGCATCGTTGTATCCTCCTGTACTGATTTGGTCCATCATTCCCACAGAGTTGTCAATTTTAACGCACTATAAATGAGCACTTTCTCATCCCATAAAATTATTCTTAATAGTTAAGTGTAGTCTCTAAAGAGTTTAGTATTTCTTATTATCACCTAAATTTTTCATGTCTGCCTGATTCTCTGCACTCTGATTCCACTGAATGAAGAAATCGTAACAAAACTTCAGCTTCCCCTGGGAGCCTTACAAGCCCCAGGAAAAGCTGCAGGAAGCCAAGCCACTACTTCTTACAAGGCGTTCGCCATTACAATCACTCTACCAGGAAGTTAATTTTTCTATTATATTTCTTCATATTAAAATCTTAAGTGAAACATTGCTCAGTTTTCAGTTGCTTCTAGTCCGACATATGGTATATATATATAAAATATACTGTTATTTATTAATTTAAACCTTTAACGAATAATGCAAAATTTGACTTACTGTTCCAGAATTAGTATATTTTTTCTTTTTTCCTTTCTTTTTGGGATTCACCACCTTAAAAAACAGATAAAACAATTAAAATGTGTTAGGCTTTATACTGATTTTTTTTTT
>CAUYSK010052164.1:0-29570 GCA_963575035.1 Avahi laniger
AGATTCTAGGAACAATATGCAACGTAAGATTCCATGTGTATAGAACTGTGTATGCACACAAATTTGTGTAACATGTTTTATATCATACTTCAAATGCATAGTAAATGGGTGGGAGTATACATGCAGAGCTGTTAGCACTTATTACTGTTGAGGGATTTGCAATGGAGATGGGTGGGTAGATAGGAACAAATGAGCTTCCTTTTTCTTTATACATTTCTTTCTGTTTACATGTTTCTACAATGGGCATGTATGCTTTTATATAATTAACATGTCTAATCATCAGGGAAATGCAAATCAAAACCACAATGAGATATCACTTATCTCCAGTGAGACTGGCCTTTATCAAAAAGTCCCAAAACAATAAATGTTGGCGTGGATGCAGAGAGATAGCAACACTCATACAGTGCCGGTGGGACTGCAAACTAGTGCAACCTCTGTGGAAAGCAATATGGAGATACTTTAAAGAGATACAAGTAGAATTACCATTTGATCCAACAATCCTATGACTGGGCATCTACCCAAAAGAACAAAAGACATTCTGTGAAAAAGACACCTGCACCCGAATGTTTATAGCAGCACAATTCACAATTGTAAAGATGTGGAAACAACCCAAGTGTCCATCAATACATGAGTGAATTAATAAAAATGTATATGTATACCATGGAGTACTATTCAGCTTTAAGAAACAGTGGTGATATAGCACCTCTTGTATTCTCCTGGAGAATGAGAGTGAGTGGGTGGAACACATTCTACTAAGTGAAGTATCCCAAGAATGGAAAAACAAGCACCACATGTACTCACCATCAAATTGGTATTAACTGTTCAACACATAAGTGCACATATAAGAATAATATCTTTTGGATGTCAGGAAGGGGGAGGGGGAGGAGGGACGGGTATATGCATACACAAAGAGTGCGATGTGCACCATCTGGGGGATGGCCATGCTTGAAGCTCAGACTTTGTGAGGGGAAGGGGGACAAGGGCAACATATGTAACCTAAACATCTGTACCCCCATAATATGCTGAAATAAAAAAAAATCCATGGACTTCACATTCAATCCTCCTGCCTCGTCTCAAATTCCTGGCACTACGGATCTTGTTTATACACACACACACACACACACACACACACACAGAAGGACAGAGAGAGAGAAGAGAGAAGAGTCAGGGTCTTGCTGTTGCCAAGGCTGGGTTACAGTGGGGTGATCATAGCTCACTGGAGCCTCGAATTCCTGGGCTTGAGGAAGCCTCCTCCCTCAGCCTCCTGATTAGCTAGGACTACAGATGCACGCCACCACCCCTGGCTAATAGGTTTTTTTTTTTGTAGACACAAGGTTCACTATGTTGCCCAGGCTGTCCTGTAGTCGTGGCCCGAAGAGTTCCTCCTACATTGGCCTTCCCAAAGTACTGAGATTGCAGGTGTGAACCACCACACCTGGCCATTATTTCAGCATATTTGGCTTTTTTCAGACTGTCATACAGCTGGAATCATGCAGTTTCTAGCCTTTTCAGATTGGCTCCTTTCACTTAATAATGTGCATTTAAGATTCATCCATGTCTTCTTGCGGCTTAGTACCGTTTTTTTTTGTCAATGCATAATACTCCACTATATCCATGTACCACAGTTTGTTTATCTGTTCACTTCTTGAGGAACATCTTGGTTGCTTCCAGTGTTTGGCAATTTGATTAAAGCTGCCATAAACATTTGCCTGCAGGTTTTGCATGTACATAAGTTTTCAAAGCAGTTGGGTAAGTATCCAAGCACATGAATGCCTGATCATATGGTAAGAGTACAGAGTGTGTTTAGCTTTGTAAGAAACCACCAAACTGTCTGTACCATTTTGCATTCCCACCAGTGATGAATCAGAATTGAATTCCTGTTGCTCTGCATCCTAGTCAGCAATTGGTATTGTCAGTTTACTGGATTTCAGCCATTCTAATAGATGTGTAGCAGTGTCTCATTGTCTTGAATTGAAATCCCTAATGACAAATAATGTTGGGCATCTTTTCATGTGCTTATTTGCCATGTGTATATCTTCTTTGCTGAATTGTCTCTTCAGATCTTTTCCCCATTTTTTAATTGGGTTGTTTGTTTTCTTATTGTTGAGTTTTGAGTTCTTTGTACACTTTTGTTATAAGTCCTTTATCAGATAAGTGTTTTGTAAATATTTTCTCCCAATCTGACTTGGATTTTCATTCTAACAGTGTCTTTTGCAAAGAAGTTGTTACTTTTAATAAATTCCAACTTACCAAATTTTTCTTTCATAGATTTTGTTTTTGGTGTCATATCTGTTAAATCTCATTCTCATGTCTAATAAAATCTCATTGTCAAGCCCAGCATCTCCTAGGTTTTCTTCTCTGATTTCTTCCATTAAATAGAAATGTTATAGTTTTTTTTTACATTTAGTTCTATGATTCATTTTGAGATAATTTTTGCAGAAGGTGTAAGATCTGTGTCTACAGTAATATTTTTGCTTATAGAGATCCAGTTATTCCAGTGCCATTTGTTGAAAAGACTTTTTTTTCTCCATTGAATTATGTACACTCTTTTGTCAAAGATCAGGTAACTATATTTGTGCAGGTCTATTTCTGGGCTCTCTATTCTGTTCCATGAACTTATGTGTATATTCTTTTGCCAATACCATGCTGTCTTCATTACAGTAGCTTTATAATAAGTTTTGAAATCAGGTAGTATGAGTCCTCTAACTTTTTTTCTTCAATATTATGTTGGCTATCTGACTCTTTGTCTTACCATATAACTTTATAATCCATCGTTGATATCTCCCAAATAGCTTGCTGTACTCTTGATTAGATTGTATTGAATCTGTAGAGTGGGCAAGAATTTACATCTAATGACAATATCGAGTCTTCTAATCTATGAGCATGGAATGAAGATAGATAGATAGCAATAATCTCCGTATGTTAATTTTAAAAATTTTGTGAATACTTCACAAGTCAAGGAAGAAATGATAGTGGAAATTTTTAAACATTTACAAATGAGTCATAAAAATTATAACATATTAAAACTTATGGAATTATACAAAAGTGGTACTTTGTGGGAAATTTATAGCTTTGCTGCCTTATAATAGAAAATCAGAAATATCGAAAATTGATTAACTGTCCATCATAAGAAGTGAAAAAAAAGAGCAAGAGAATAAATCCAAAGGAAGTAAAGGAAGGAGATAATAAAGTTAAAACCAAAATAAAAGAAACAGAAAATGAAAATATAAGAGAAATAACAAAGTCCAAAATTACTTCTTCAAATAGATTAATAAAATGGACAATCTTTTGGTGAAATTATGTAAAGGAATAAAAGAAGCTAGAAAGAAATCTTTTTTATATGCAAAAAGGAATATACAGTTACAGCAAGTTTAAAAATATTAACTGAATAGTAACATCCACTTTATGCCAATGAGTTTGAAAACTTAGATGAATTAAATTCCTAAAACAAAATTAATCAAAATAGACTTAAGAAGAAATAAAAAGCCTTAAAAATTCTATGAAGATTAAAGAAATTAAAGTAGAAGTGAAGATCTTCCCACAAAGAAAACACCATTCTACCAAACATTTATGGAACAAATATTTTTTAGAGAATAGGTAGAGATATATTCTCAAGTCATTCGTACTTTGATAACAAAAACTAGAACATTACAATACAAAAAGGAAATTACAGATCCATTTCATTCATTAAAATAAATGCCAAACTTCTCAACAAGTAAATAAAATTTGATAGCATATTAAAAGAAAAATAAACCACACCCAAGACAGTTTTAACCAAGATGGTTTTACTATTAGAAAATACATAAATACTTATATTTAATATATTAATGTAGAAGAGGCATATGATCATGGTTATTGATGCAGAAAATGCATTTGATAAAATTCAACACTGATTCATGACTTTTCAGCAATTCCTTTGAAAAATTTGAACTTTTTCATTTAATAGAGAAAATCTATACCTCACCAAAAAAAAAAAAATCCTATGAGGGAAACATTAGAATTATTCCCTTTAAAGTCAGAGAAAAGACAAAGATGTCCACAATCACTTATTCAACATTATACTGGGGGCCCTAGTCAGTGCAATAAGATAAGAAAAGGAAATTAAAGGCATAAAGATTGAAAAGACAATAAAATCCAAAGAAACTTCAGATAATTAGAAATAACTGGAGAGCTTAGAAAGGTAACTGGGTATAATGTGAATATATAAAGGACAATTCCATTTCTGTGAGCTCAAAACAATTAGAAAATGTAAAAAAATACCATTCAATGAAAAAGTCTTCAAACTCACTCAAAATTAGAGCAATGCAAATTATAGCAATACTGAGAGAATATTTCTCACCTAATATGTTGTCATAAATTAAAAAATATGACAACGCATTCTGTTGGAGAGGCTGTGGGGAAGGAAGCTCTTTCATACTTTGCTGATGGCAATGCAAACTGGTACAACCCTTCTGAAGGACAAGCCGGCAATATCTGATATGCAAGAAAGAGTTAACCCAGCCAGCCTGACTTGCTTGCACATTCTCAGAAGGTTCTGCTTAAGTGACTAGTCCTTGGCTGGCTTCTGGGAATTGGGCTCCTGGAGTATTCCCTGTACTCCCATTAACAGTGTTTTGTATGTTTGGAGCCTTAAAATACACTGTAGCAACTTGTCTAGATAGTTTGTGCCTTATGCTGCACATCACCTTTCCTTCTTGAAGTCTGAGATTAGGGAAGGAAGTTTCAGTGACTACACTTAGTCATGAAGACACTGCGTGCTTATGTAACCAACCCCCAATAAAAACCCTGGACTCTAAGGTTCAAGGAGGTTCCCTGGCAGAAAAGCCTTCACACGTGTTATTGCAGGTCATTTCTAGGGGAGTGAGGGCACCCTATGTAATCCCACTGGGAGAGGACCATTGGAACATGCTACCTGGTACCTCCAGACTCCACCCAATGTGCCTGTTCCCCTTATTGACCTTGCATTGCACTCTTTTGCTGTAATAAATTGTAGCAGTTAGTATAATAACTTTTGAGGCTTGTGAATGCTTCTAGTGAATCACAGAACCTAGGGGTGGTCTTGGGACCATTCACACCTAAAAAAAACTGTGTATGAGGCTGGGAACAGTGGCTCATGCCTGCAATCTGAGCATTTTGGGAGGCAGAGGCAGGTGGCCAGGAGTTTGAGACCAGCCTGGGCAACATAACAAGATCCTGTCTCTACAAATATAAAAAAAATAAAAAACAAAAGATACATGTACTTACTTTTTGACTTAGAAGTCCCACATCTAGGAATTTACCCTGGAGAAACACTTTCAACTCTAAGAACATACATATGTACAAGGCTATTCACTGTAGCATTGATTGTATTACAAAATATTGGAAACAACCGAAAGGTCCATATATAAGAGAGTGATTGAATAAACAGTGTGGTATATCCACACTATGCAATATTATGAAGCTGTAAAAAAGGATGAGGGAAATTTTTATGAACTGATATGGAATGAGTTCCAGGCCATGTTGGTAAGTAGGAAAATCAAAATAGTCAATAGTGCCTATGGTAAGCTACCCTTCGTATAATAAATGAGCAAATAAGAGAATGTGCATGTATCTCTCATATGTGAAAGAATACAGGCAGATAAGTCACAAACTAACGACCTGGTTATCCATGAGAGTGAGTGGGTGGGAACAGGTGAAAAGAATGGAGAATGGAATGGGGTGGGTGGGAAGGGAGGGACTCTTCTCTGAGTATAGCTTTTTGTATAATTCTGACTCTTCGAACCACAGCAAAGTTTCACATACACCCTGTGCCCTAATAAGTAATTAATAAAAACCAACCAGAATAAAGAGGGAACCCAACCAGTAACAAGGAAGCCTAACTGTAATACAAATAGACACCATGACTGCATTGAAGAGGGTGGGGAGGAAAAGAACTAATCCAAGTAACTTTGAAAAATAGCATTTTGACTGCATATTGTAAAGCTAAGGATGAAAAGACCTCTGTACACCAATGTCGTTGCCCTAGTTAGCCAATTTATCACAAGGTGGATTTGCAATTGCGAAGCTGCTTTATGTGTATGGTGGATTTAAGTATAAATAAGGAACTGTTTTGTAGATAATAAGAACTAGGTTTCTGTCAGAAAAAGGTGTCACAACTAAGACCAGAATGAAGACTGTGGTATTGGATTAGAATCAAAAGTGACACAATGAACTCGTAGACAGATGACAGACAGTAGATATGGAAACGTGTCTGTGCACGGACATTTCCTAGCTCTGTCCACTGATATGACCTAGACATGATAACGTCTTGTCGCAATGAGCACACATAGTATTCAGATATTTTTTTTTTTTTTTTTGAGACAGAGTCTCACTGTGTCGCCCAGGCTAGAGTGCCATGGCGTCAGCCTAGCTCACAGTAACCTCAGACTCCTGGGCTCAAACAATCCTTCTGCCTCAGCCTCCCGAGTAGCTGGGACTACAGGCATGCGCCACCATGCCCGGCTAATTTTGTCTATATATTTTTAGTTGTCCAATTAATTTTTTTCTATTTTTAGTAGAGATGGGGTCTCGCTCTTGCTCAGGCTGGTCTTGAACTCCTGAGCTCAAACAATCCGCCTGCCTCGGCCTCCCAGAGTGCTAGAATTACAGGCGTGAGCCACCGCACTCGGCCTAGTATTCAGATCTTGGCCTCAAAATGAAAGAACCAGAGTTCTTTGGAGATACGGTTGATTCCAGGGCGGGAGTAGGAAAAGTACAAGATGATTATTCAATATCTTGTGGTGCCAGAAAGCAAGGAAGTGTCCCTAAAGTAATGGGGGCCTGTCATTAGGACACAGGATCCAAAGTGAAGGAGTCCGCAATGGCCACATCTGGGACAATTTGTAGCAACAAAATTGATAATAGCAGTAATAGATTATAACCGACAAAATAAATATATATGAATCCATAATAATCAAAATAAATAACTGAATAAATAAATAGAAGAAAAGAGACAGCTTTGCATTATTGTAGAGTTCTACATTAATAAATGTAGAAAGAATGATAGAAATACAAAATCACCATTTGACAAGCACCACAGTTATTATTGTTGCAGACAAAGATCATTGATGGATATTAAAATTAGAGGATGAAAATATGCTAAGAAACACATATTTGCATAGTCTCAAAGTATCTTTCCATGAGATACTTATCATCCACGAAAGGGAAAATGATAACTGTGGTAAAGAAACTTGGCTGATAGCACTTTAACCAAGTGATCGAAATTAAAATCACCAGTAATGGAACATGTTAACTTCATATATCTCTTCATATGATTCACCAGAAGGGCAGAACAGCACTTCTGAGCTATTCTTGCCAAAAAATCATAACCTTAATATTAATACAATCATGAGAAAACAGCAAGCAAATTTCTACACAATAACTGACTAGCACTTTCGCAAAGTATCAAAGCACGAAGGCTGCAGGACTCTCCCAGACCGGAAGAGACTGAGAGGACCTGACAACTACGTGCCGTGTGGGATCCTGGATCGGGTCTCAGCCAGGAAAAGGACGTTAGTAGGATGATCGGCCAAGTCCAAGCATGGTCTGTAGATTAGTTAATAGTATCGTGTCAATGCCAATTTCCTGGCTTAGATAAGTAGGATGCCGACATTAGGGGAAGCTGCATGTCAGGTAAGTGGAAATTCTGTGTATTTCTCCTGCAACTTTTTGAATAACTCTAAATTATTTCAGACTAAAAAGATCTTTAAAAACAGGGAAATTTTTAAAAGATATCATTTATAATATTGAAAGATAAATTTGAAGTGATCTAACAAAATATGTATGAGACGCCCTTTAGGATGGTTATTGTTAATATTCAAAGAAACAAGAACAGAAAACAAGTATTGGCAAGGATGTGGAGAAATTGGAACACCTGTGCATTGCTGGTAGGAATGTAAAATTGTGCAGCTACTGTGGACAACAGTGTGGTGGTTCCTCAAAAATTAAAAACAGAATTACTGTTTGGTCCAACAGTCAGCTTCTGGGTATATACACAAAGAAATTGAAAGCAGTAGCTCAAAATGAGATTTGTACACCCATGTTCATAGCAGCACTCTTCACAGTAGCCAAATGGTGAAAATAGCTCAAATATCCACCAATGACAGATGAATAGATGAATAGGTATATGACAAAATGATCAACATCATTAGTCATCAGAAAAATGCAAATCAAAACCACCAGATATCATCTTAACCCAGTTAAAATGGCTTTTATCAAAAAGACTGGCAATACCAAATGCTGCCAAGGATGTGGAGAAATGGGAACCCTTCTACACTGTTGTTGGGAATGTGAATTAGCGCAACCACTCCGGAGAACAGCGTGGAGGTTCCTCATGAAACTCAAACTATAACTACTGTATGACCCACCAATCTCACTGCTGGGATTGATGGTTACCAGAGGATGGGAAGGGTAGCAGGGAGCAGGGATAAAATGGCGATGGTTAGTAGGTGTAAAAATATAGCTAGCTATTTAGATAGAATGAAAAATATTTGATAGCACAACAAACTGACTATAATCCATAATAAGTTAGGGTATACGTTAACATAACTAAAAGAGTGGAATTGGAATGTCCCTCATACCAAAAAATGTTAAATGTCTGAGATGATGGATACCCCAATTACCCTGATTTGATTAATCCACATTGTATGCCTGTGTGAAAATATCACATGGACCCTATTAAGATACACAACTACTATGCAACCAGAATAATTAAAAAAAAATTAAAAAAATAAAAAACAGAGAATTTAAAAAAAGAAACAAGCAAGACTAGATATTGTTTAGGTAAGTCATGCAATAACACAAGTTTTTTAACGCAAGGATAAAATTCGGGAAATCATGTCTTGGGAGGCAGAGGGAAGATGTCGGGGAAGAGGTAGATTTAGCTCATTAGTAAAGCTCTGGGTCTTTGGTTGGGTGATGGGTTCACAGGTGTCTGTTTTTATTTCAGGAAAATATTTTGCCCAAGCACCCTCTCCTGAAACAGACACTCATTCTTCCTGCAGGGCCTCTTCTCCTCTGATGGAGACGGATAAACGCTGCAGTCACACGCTGTGACCGCAGGGTACACCCTGATTACCGAGCCTCTGCCTGCTGCTACTTGCTCCTAGTATTTTCTTCAGCCCAAACGCATCTGCACACTGATCATGTCAATGGCTGCAGAATTTTCATTAAGGCTCTGGTAGCTTCATGGCTGCTCACTCACCATCTCAGACAACTCTTCTGTGCACATCTCTTTGTACCTGGGCTAGTGTCCCAGGACTAGGATCATTATGTGGCTCTTGTAGCAAAGGTTCATATTGTCCTCCAGAAAGAGCATAGCAGTCCAGAGTCTGCCACAGTCCATGAGGCGTGTTTCCTCACAGTGCCACCAGCACTGGGCTTTATACTTTGTATTGATTTTGGGTCATTTTTGTAGGCATGATGGGACACCTTGTCTCTGCTGTGATTTATTTATTTATTTATTTTATTCTGTTGGAGGCTGAGCCCTCACATCGTCAAGTTAGGTGTCCTCTGAGGGGACATTTCCACACGTTCTCACTTTTCCTACGCCTTGGCCCCTTGTCTAGTGGGAACTTGTTCCCTAAGCACTGAAGAGACATATTTTAGATGATAAACTGAGACATCCTGTCAAGCTCTCATTTCTGCCAAGCTCCCTGCAGATTCCCAGTATTCCAGGAACATTTCTCCAGAGAACTCTCTAGAGGAGGGGCCCTCGCCTGGCTGAAGGTAGCACAGTGATGGGCTGGAGGATGGGGAGCTCTGGAGAGGCTGAGTCGTGTCCACAAATCCACTCCCCAGCCTGGCCACCAGCCCTCAGGGTGTCCTCACCTGGCATGCTACCAAGCTGCCCTGCTCGCCCCAGCTAGGGCAAGGACCTCTTTCAGAAGCCCCCGTGAGCCCTGCACTCCACTTGGGGACAGGGTGGATGGGAATGGAGAGGAGCTCACTGTCTGCCTGGGGAGAAGGGGCCAGGTCTGGCCACCCGGACCGGAGCTCAAACTGCATCCCTGAGCACATGCCTTCCCTCTTGGGACCCCAGATTCCTATCAGTCACACTTAGGGGCTCCATCCCTCTCATACTGCGACTCTGCTGTCCCATAATCCAGGTGAGAAGTGTTCAACTCATTGCCCTGGGAACAAATCCAACCTGCAGACACATTTCCCTTGGCTAGCCCATGTGGCGCCTCCCTGTATGTTGGGCCATGTGAATTAGCTGCCGACAGGAGATTTCACATGAATTCAGCGTTTCCTTTCTGAAGATAGACCACTGGGACAGCATTCCCACATGGCAAGAACTGGCAAAGCAGAGCAGGGACCCTTCTCTACACTGAAGACCTGCTCTGCTTAGCCAAGTTCTGGGACTTCTGGTTTATTCCAGCAGGAGGTCCAGCAGGGGGGCACCACTGCCCTTGTCATTCTGCTGCCTGCCTAGCCCAGAGTTCAGGGTCCCCGTCCGCAGCAGACATAGCAGGTGTACAAGAGGCAGAGAACACAAGAGGAAGAGTATGCTTAGGGGCGTGTGTGTGTCGGTGGGGGAGGCTGAATAATGGTCCCCCCACAGGAACCTATGTCCCAATCCCCCGAACCTGTGAATTTGTTACCTTCCAAGCCAAGGGATGAAAGCTGCAGATGGAGTTGAGGTTACTAATCAGCTGACTTTCAAGTAACTAAAGAGACTGTCTTGGATCACCTGGTGGGCCCAGTGTAATCACAGGATCCTTAAGTGTGGAAGTGAGGGCAGGGGAGTTGGAATCAGAGAAATGCAGTGTGAGAAGGATTTGACTCCCCACAGCTGGCTTCGAAGATACAAGGGGTCCTTGAGCCGAGGAAGCAGCAGCTTCTGGAAGCTGGAAAGGCAAGGAAATGATTCTCCCGTGCACCCTCCGGACAGGAACACAGCCCTGTCGACACCTTACTTTTAGCCTGGTGAGACCCGTTTTGCACTTGTGATCCCCAGAGCCATATGAGGGAATAAATTCATGCTGCTTTAAGCCACTAAGTGTGGCAATTTGTTAGAGCAGCCGGAGGGGACGACCAGGGTGACGTGTGTGGGGCTGGAGGGCATGGCGGCGGACACAGGGCAGTTCTCAGGTGGGGACGGAGAAAACCTTTGCTCTGTTCACAGAGGTCTGGCTTCCGGGCCAGAGCCAGCTGTACCAGCTGTCCCTGCAGGGGGCCCCGGGATGTTCCCCCACCACCATCTGAGCACCCACAGTTGCCTGGCAGTCTGCGAGGCCCCAGAGCCCTCACTCCCCCTACTGACCCTGCAGGTCCCCTGCCAGGTGGACAGGTGAGGCAGTTGGTTCTCAGCGAGCAAAAGAGGAAACTGAGGCCTGGACGGGTACAGCCAGGAGCAGCACTCCACCTGAGGGCAGCAAATGGCCAGATGCCCCACCTGAGAACTCACGTTTCTAGGGAGGGCAGCCAGGCCCAGGCAGGCTCCTGTTCACATCTGTGCTGAGCACGTGGCCCCACAGTTGCCAGGTGTCATCTAATTGTCACCCTCCACACACCCTCTCTGTCCCTCCTCTCTGGAGATAGGACAACACACCAAACCAGGGTCCACCTGACCACACTCCAGGCCTAGCCGGACCCTTAGAAGCAGAACCCTTGGGTGTCACAATGGGGCACGGAGGTGCTTGGGGCTGGCTAGGATGGAGGGGCAACATTCTACTCAGGGGCACAACTGGCCACAGCCCCTAGGGACAGACTGGGCAAAGCAGGCAGGGGAACCTGCCACATGAACCAGCCTCATGCCTTTGTGCAGACCGTTCCCTGTGCCCGGAGCACCCACCCTCTGCCTAGGGACACGCTCCCACCCTTCCGGGCATCACTCAGTTGTCAGCTATCCTCCTAGCCGTCCTGACCCCACGGCTGGAGGTGGCTGTCCAGGCCCCATACGCCTCTGCTCTGTCTCTGCGACACTCCCCCACCAGCCCTGGTCAGAGCTGCCTGGGTCTGACCCATCTTCCCTGGAGCCAGAGGTGTCTCTGCCAGTCTTCCGGCTTGGGGACTGGGGTTGGGGCTGCGGGGTGGGGAATCAGCACGGGTCCTGGGACAAGGCAGACCTGGGGGA
The DNA here is from genome assembly GCA_963575035.1 of Avahi laniger. Classification (NCBI taxonomy): domain Eukaryota; kingdom Metazoa; phylum Chordata; class Mammalia; order Primates; family Indriidae; genus Avahi; species Avahi laniger. The sequence continues at coordinate 12,095 of CAUYSK010052164.1, forward strand.
ACTGACAGCCCTGCTGGAGAAGGGAAAGCTCTGTACCTCTGAGCGACCCCTCCTCCCCTGCAGCTCAGCAGTCCACCTGCTTCCTGAGCCTGTAGTAACAGAGAGCTCTCTTCTCCTCGTCCCTGCCCAGGATGTCACTCAGAGAAGCTCTAGAGAGAAAAAGGAAGAGCAGCAAGGGAGGGGGGCCCCAGGCCTGCCTGATTACCCAGTCAGCAGACGCAGCATGTGCTCAGGACATCGGCAACACTGGGCCACTGCTCTGGTCTGAATATTTGTCCCGTCCAAAACTCACTGAACTGTAATTCTCAGCATGGCAGTGTCGAGAGGTGGGGCCCTTAAGAGGTGATTGGGCCGTCGATTGGATCATGAGGGCCCCACCTTCATGAATGGGTTAATGGGTTCATGGATTAATGGGTTATCATGGGAGTGGGACAGGTGGCTTTATAAGAAGAGGAAGAGAGATGTGAGCTAGCACGCTGTGTCCCCTTGTCATGCAATGCTCTGCAGAGAGTCCCCACCAGCAAGAAGGCTCCAACCAGATGTAGCACCTCAAGCTTGGACTTGCCAACCTCTAGAAATAAAAGAATTCAATTCCTTTTCTCCCACATCATCTAGTGATTTTTTTTAAAAAAAGAAATAATTCCTTTTCTTTTTGTGTTTAATTTTTAAAATATTTATTTAGTAATTAAAAATGGAGTTTCGCTCAGTCACCCAGGCTAGGGTGCTGTGGTGCGATCATAAGCTCATTGCAACCTCCAACTCTTGCTCAAGCAGTCCTCCCACCTCAGCCTCCTCGGCAGCTGGGACTACAGGCATCTACCACCACACCTGGCTAATTTTTGTATTTTCTGTAGAGATGGGGTCTCACAATGTTGCCTATGTTGGTCTCAAACTCCTCACCTCAAGTCATCCTCTCACTTTGGCCTCCCAAAGTGCTGAGATTGCACTGTGAGCCACCACATCCTGCCAAATTCCTTTTCTTTATAAAATAGTCAGTTTCAGGTTTTCTGTTATAAGCAATGGAAAACACAGGCACTAAAACAGTGAAAAAAAAATTTGAATGAACTTACTATATTTGCAAAAAGCCATCAGGTATTAATCATGGGGAAACCTGCTTAGGGCTATTGTGCAGTTGACTACGGCTTCAATATTCACGCACGTGGGGCAGGGCCCCAGTGCTCTTGGTGTCTGGGGCATCAGACCCTGCACGTTTCACTAGGCACCCTCTGGGGTCTGTGGATCACCTCAGGGGCTAGTCCTAGGCTCCCTAGAGGTCCTTCAGGCTCCCTAGAGGTCCCCAGTCTTAAACAGCACTGCTGGGGCCGACGGGACCAAGCAGATGGCACAGTGAGCACCCAGAACTCATGGGTGAGGCCGATGACTAGGGTGTGGGCACCCCTTTGCTTTGGTTACATGAGACCCCAGAACACAGGCCTGCTCTCCAGGCAGAGGAGAGCGCCAACAACAGCTTACCTTGAATCTCCAGTCAGCTGAGCGAGAGTCTAAAGAAACATAGTGTCAGTCTAAAGAAACAGTCTAAAGAAACAGTGTTTCTTACAGATAATAGGTTTACAGAACTAATGTTCATACCAGTTACAAATTTTGATTATTTCAGTTAAAAAATTATGAGATCGTTGTTGTTTCCCTTGATCACAGATTAAGAAAACTAGTAAATATCAGGGTCCTTTCACACACCTGGGCTGAGTGCTCCCCATCCCCTCGTCTCTGAGGAGCAAAGGCAAGGAGGGAGGCTACCAGGGGCCAGTGAGGCCACCAGCTCCACCCTGCAGGAGCAAGGGCCAGCCCCAGTGAGCCCTGGGCAGGTGCTAGGCACCTGGGAAGCTGGGCTCTTCCTTGTTCCGATACGGACAAATGTCACCCAAGTGGTCTGGATCATCTGTGGCTGACACTAACCCATGGCTCATCTGGAGACCTCTGGGAGCAGGAGAGACCCCAGAAGGACCTAGAGTCTCTCACCTCCAAAGAACTTGCAGGCAAAAGCGAATTCAGTTCAGAGGCTCCCCACTGACATGCCTGAGGTGGAGGAAACAGAGAAGAGAGGCAGAGGAGGGGAGGCCCCACCTTCAGCAGCTCCTAGGTCTTGGGGGGCAGAGGTGGGAGCAGAGGTAAGGGCCTTGCCCGCAGCGGCTTCACCCCCATCTCTGTGCAAGACAGTTCTTTCACTGCAGCAGAAGGGAAGGTGAGGCGGAGGCTAAAGATTCAGGGGAAGGGAGTTTGGGGAGCTGCCCTGTGCTGGCTTCTGACATCTCTGAAAGCAGGAGAAGTGGTCTGCAAGGAGGTAGGAGGAGGGAAGTACACAGAGTGGTTAGAAATAGCCACTGCTGAGAGGTGGAGAGCAAGCTGACTAGAAACGGCTGGTAGGAATTCTGGGCACTGCTAAAGACCCAGGTGAGGCTGATGACCCTGAACTCATAGAGGAGTTCTGGGGTGTGACTCTGTCTAGCAATGACCAGCAGTCTGCGGTGCAGGGAAAGAGAGGACAGATAATTGGGCTCATTTGCTGCTGTGGTTTTACTAGTTGGGTACAACAGAATGGTAAAAGGATTAAAGTGTAGGGTGTTGGCAACAGAGACAGAAATGATCTGTGTCTCTCAACAGAAATTAAAATGATGGCCTACACCCTCTAATCTGGGTAGAGAGGACAATGAGAGGTGGGGAGAAAGGAAAAGGGCCAACAGATCGAAGGGCCCAACGAGGCTTAAGGATGGGGCTATGGAAAGAATGTTTGTGTCTCCCCGATTCACATATGAGAGCCCTGATCCCCAATGTGATGGCATTTGGAGATGGGGCCACCGGGTGGTAATAAGAGTTAAATCAGGTCATGAGGGTGGCCCCATAAGAAGATGCTGGGTGTGGTGGTCTGTGCCTGTAGTCCCAGTTACGCAGGAGGCTGAGGTGGGAAGAGCCATTGAGGCTGGGAGTTTTAGTCCAGACTGGGCAACATAGTGAGACCCACCTCTAAAAAAAAAAAAGAAAAACAGCAGTTGAGAGAGGAATTTCTCTTTCTCCCTCCATGTGCACACAGCAAGGGAAGGCCATGTGAGGGCCCAGAGACAAGGTGGCATCTGCAAGCCAGGAAGGGGCCTCACCAGAACCTGCCCACACTGGCACCTCATCTCGGACTTCCAATCTCCAGAATTGTGAGAAAATAGCCACACACAAACCATAGGCGGTCTTATTCTGGAAGCAGATCTAGGTCTTGATTTAGAAGAAGATCACGAAGTAGGATCACAGGAGCAGCCACAGTAGATCTGGGAGTATCTCAAAAAGTCGCTCTGGATCCAGGTCATGGAGCAAAGGTCGATCACATTCTTGATCAAAAGGCAGGGAATGTAGGTCAAAGAGTACGTCTAAGCGCAAGTCTGATCGGGACTCCCAGTCTCATTCCTGAAGCAGATCTAAGGAGTATGAGAAATCTTAAAGCAGGTCTTGGTCATGGTCTCGACCCCCCAAAGAAAATGGAAAAGGTGATATAAAGTCAAAATCCAGATCGAGGAGCCAGTCTTGTCCCAGTTCACACCTACAAAGGCTCATTCTGTGTCCCCTCCACCAAAAAGAGCTACTTCAAGATCCCATTCTAGATCTCTCTCGAAGTCAAGATCAAGGTCCAGATTGAGTTCCAGAGATTAACCCGGAACTCTGCACTCTTTGCACACTATTACTTTCCTACTTGCATAGGCAGTTACTCTTCCATGTTTGTACTTGGCCTCTTCTGCAAGAATGCCCTGAAAACAGGGGCACACAGAAATTTGATTTGTGGCCAAATCTGATTAAAAAGATAAAGTTCTAAGGAAATGGTGGCATGAAGTCAAAGACCTTCCTCCCTTCTTTGTAGAATTAAGATAACTTTGATTTTATAGCTTTTGAGATAAAATAACTTTTCTAAAGATTAAGCTCATTTAGATTTTTTTAAAAGTATTTCAGCAGGATCTGCTGCAAGGGGGTTTTGTTTTATTTGTTTGCTTAGTTTTAAATTAAGTTAAAAATTAGTTAGAAATTTAGTTAAAAACTTAGTTAAAAATTGCTTCAAGCTTTGAATACTTAAGGCTTTAGAGGGAGAACCCAATTTTCAATTATGTTGGCTTTTTATAAAGCTTGAGTTATGTAAGATTTAAATAAAAGTTTGCTACCAAGATGATTGCCTTATTTGTATAGGTCACTATTGAATTCCTTTAAATGTTGGAGGGAAAAAAACAGAACTGTGAGAGATAAATTTCTGTTTGGAAGCCACCTGGTCTGCAGCATGCTGTCCGGGGGCCTGAGCTGAATAGACAGATGCGAACAATCGACAAACGAGCCAGAAGGGTGGGAGGCTGGGGTCAGAGAGCGAGGAGTTTGAGAGATCCACTCATCGATTCACTTACATGCCAGACATCGGTGAGATTTTGCAGGTGGGGATGGGTCTTCCCAAGCTGATGGCAGGGGCTGGGGTGGAAGGGGCGACCATGAGCCAGGCAGCAGAGTTCTAGGTGGGCGAGGCTGTGTGATCTGGAGGTTCCGAGGTGGGAGCAGGGAAGAGAGAGACCAGGTCCACGAGAGGAGGTTTCAGGACAGGGAAGGGTAGTGATCAAGAAACAGCCATGGAGAGCTGTGTCCCTGCCCCCGCTCCGCAGCTGGTACAGAATGGACGGCTGGAACTGGCGGGGTGTGGGGTGGCAGAGGATGAGAGCACACCCCCACCCCCCACCCCACTGAGGACCCGGGGCTTCTGCTAGATTCACAGCCATGGGGCCAGAGACACGGGGTTGTGTCCCTGGGTGGAACTGGTGAGGTGGGGGATGGGGCAGTGGGGTCAAAGCAGGGGAGTAGCTGGCTGGGCAAGTGGGCGTATCTGAGGCTTTGGACATTGGGGCGTAGAGAACACAAGGTGGGCAGTACAGTGGTCTCAGTCTCCGAGGTCCCTTGAAAGGGGGTAGCCACGGGGCCCAGCAGCCAGGGAGCTTCCTCTGGGGAGAAACAAAGGGGCAGAGCCAGGGGTGCAATTATCAAAGGGCTTCGCCTCTTAACTGGCTCTGACATCCAGCCACTTCCCAGTTCCACTGCCACCGGTCCAGCTCATCATCAGAAGGCTGTGCGGGTAAAAGGAGGTAATACATCCCTGCTATGAACTAATTTATTGTTGCAATGACGCCATGCCTGGCTCATCTCCTTCCACTTTTGCCCTCTCCCAACGCATTGGTCAGATACAGAATGATTTTTAAAATATAAATCTTATTTGGCCATCCCCCTGTTTAAAGGAAAAAGAAAATCAGAGGCTTTTATTTCCCTCAGAACAAAGCCCAAGATTAGAGACGTGGTCTCGCCAGCCCCACCTGTACCTAGTTCCTCGAACCCCCAGAAACCCCTCCAGCTGCAGCACCTGCGATTGCCAGTCATCGCACTGAAAGCTCTTCTGCACCCCTTGCCTGCCCTCTGCACCTGGCCTTGGTTCCCTCCTGGACGCCTGTCCTCAGCAGGGCCTTCTGCCCCGTACACTGGACCGGCTGCCTTGTTGGACACCACCATGTCCGCTCCTCTTCGTCTGCGGCACTTCTCCCAAGGCTCTGGGGAGCAGTTTGACAGCTGCGGATGAGTTGTAGATCTTTGGGCCCAGCACGCAGAGCAAGTGACATGGGATCTTCCTGGCAGATCGGTGAGCGGGTGAACGGGTAGGCGAGGGAGGCAGAGCCCCGGTGTGTGTGGGTCAGGGCCGATCTCGCAGACTCAGTCCTGTGTCTGGCAGTGAACTGGGGCACGTTGGGATGGGGCTGTGGCCTGGCATATCTTTCCTATCTTCTCGGATCTTGAGGGCAGACTGCTGGACTCCCTTGCCTTTCATGCCTAGCCAGGGCACCCAAGATTAGAATCCTTGAGGATTAGTGTAAAGGGCGCTAGGAAATAGTGCACTCTAAGGCTGAGGCTGAGGGGGAGCTCCAAGTCCTGAGATCTGAGTCCTGCACCAGCCCCCACAGAGCTAACCACAGCCCTGAGAAGCGTGTCCACTGCTAATGTGTCCCTCAAATTTGGGCTGCTGTGTGTTCAATGACACCCTTTGGAGAACAGCCACGGTTCGGTACATGCTGGCCACTGCCTGGCCCAATAAGGGCCCCTTCCTGTGGTGCTCCTCAGGCTGGAGTTGAGATCAGACCTGCATGCCTTCTCTTCTGGGGTACCAGAGGTCTCAGCTGCTGACCTTCCATCAGCTACTGCTGAGAGACATTTACCCATTAACCAGATCAAGCCGCAGGATGCTTTTTAATACACAGAGAAACATCTTCCTCCCCAACTGCCTGTAATCCTAAAGAAAAAATCTCTGAAGACTCATGCAAAGGCAATAGGTGAATCTTTGCATTTGTGCTTGTGTCCATAAAGGGTGCATTCAAGTCTCTTCCTGGGAATGATGGTCATTCCACCTCATGGAGAGCAAGAGTGCACCTCTTTGAGGAAGAAACTGCCTTCGGCTTGGAAATGGCCCTTTCCCTACTTTTACCCAGCCTTTTTTTTTTCGACACCATGGCAGCTTCAGCCTGAGTGACACATTTTGCCAAGACAGACTTGTGAGTGTCCCCCAAGAGCGGACTCTGTGACTGGGTGTGCAGTAGGACGCTAAGGAGAACTTCTGCCCATCACTGCAAAACTGAGACCTGCAAGAAACATCCATGTGAAAGAGGGGCACTGAGCTCTTCCGTGCTGGATTTCTAGAGACTGGTCTAGCACAAGCCCCCACCCCCATGCTATGTAAGAGAACGTGAAGAGTGTGAGTTTCCGAAAGAACCCTCCTTGGATGGGGTGCCTGTAGGAAGGCACGTGAAAGCTTCCACGTGGTGGGAGGTTAGCTGGAGCCAGGGGGCAGTGGCTGGCAAACTCGTTTCCCACCGTTGGGTGGCACAAAGATGTGTGGTGTTCTCGTGAGCCAAGCAGATGCTGGGGAAGGCAGTCTGCCTTGAGGTCGCTTGATGGGAGTCCACACAAGAAGGCCGTCTGTGGGGACAAGGGGATGCCGGCGTTAAGAGAGGAGAGGTGGGCTGCAGAGGAGCCCCAAGAGGAGCTCGGAGCACATTGCCCATATTAAGGCACAACGCAGAGGTTCTGAGAGGATCTTTGCAAACCCCGTGGAGAGGCCCCATGAAGAGCCAGCTCTTGGAGACCTGGCAAAACGCACTGATTGGTGACAAGCAGTGTGTGCTTGGAAAGAACTATGGCCAGCAGCGGCTGAGTACAAAGACCCCTGGTCTTTTCCCTTGCCCTGCGTGGGCCCTGCATGATGCAGAAGCAGTGGAGCCTGCGGGTGGGGGGAGAGGAACAGAACAAATGCCCCTGCTGCCCGACTCAGGCTAGGTATGAGCTGAGAGTGGGGCCGCGGCTGGGGAGGTCTTTGAAGAGAATGCAAGGTGGAAGCCTCGACTGCCACTGAGGAAGGCTTCTCTCTGTGCGATGGAATGACCTGTGGGCCACTCCTTAGCCGGAGGGTCTCACGCACCACTGAGGAGCCACGACCTCCTCTTCACCCACAGCCCTTTCATCCGCCTGCCTGGGCAGAGTCCACCACTTCACATTTTTGTGCCTCCCCTCCTGTCCCACAACTTGGAAAGGCCTTACCTAGTGTTCTTGTCTGGGTCTGACTGTGTTTGGGGGCAGAGTGACCCAGATTGAGGGGATCCGGAGAGCCATACCCCCACAAGACTATCAGAGCACAAGTTAAGCCCAAGACACACTGGAGACCCTGGCACAGACGGGGTTTGGGGGTGGGTCTCTGCAGGTGAGGAGGGTGAAGCAGGGAGGAGGTCCTGTCCCAGACACTTCTGGGGTTGGGCTCGGTGGTGGGCGGCACGTGCTGGGGCCAGGTTGTGGTGTGCTGCCTCCATAAGCAAGGCTGGTCTGGTCCCTGTGTCCTCATGGGTCCTGGCCACGTCCAGGGGGATGTTTGGGCAGCTCCCTGCTGCTGGTGGTCTAGCTCTTAGAGGCCTCCATCAGAAATACGTGCTGCTCACAAAGGCCACCCCTGGGCTGGAGATTCTTCCTGTGGAGTCCATTTCCTTTGCTGGGGGCACTGACTTGGGGGCCCTGGAGGGGGAGAAGGCTGTCACTGGCTGTCCAGGAATTTGTCCCATGGCAGTGTCTCCCACCATCCCCTGCTCCAAAGTAGAGGGAACCTGACCCATAGCCAGCCAGACATCTATGAGTCTGGAGGGTCCCATATTGGCCTCTTAGCAACCATGGACTAATGGTGAGGTGGAGGCCTGGGCATACGGAGAGGGGCCTCTGATGTGAGGCCCAGGTCCTGGCTTCAGAGCAAGCAAGCAGCTCACCGTGGGTGGGGCCCCTGCTCCAGGTCCTCAATGGTGTCCTTCAGGGCCTGGCCATGCGTCTCTGGCAGCAGGATGCAGAGCAAGCCTGCCACGATGGGGATGCAGCCGTAGATGAGCATGGGGAGGGCCGTGTAGAACTCCTCCAGCAGGATCATGAGTGGCGTGAGGATGCCCCCGATGCGTGAGAAGATGCCCACCAGCCCCATGCCTGTCTGCCTGGGGAAGGCCAGTGCAGGTTGAGCAGACATGGTCCCACCTCTGGGCCACAGCTCTGCCCCAGTGTATTCCCTCGGGAGAGCCCAGACCCAGTCCTGCTGAGTCCCCAACCTCTTCCAGCCCATCCTGCGATCCTGCACCGTGCTCCTAGCTGCTTCTCCCACCTCCAGGCCTCTCCCTCTGCCTGCTACTCTCCTGCTCACCCGCCAAGTCCCAGGTCAAAGGCTGCACCTCCTGACCACCTTGTCCCACCAAGCCATGCATTCTTAGATATCTTGGCAAGGCCAGGCCACAGCCTACTTCCATTATGTGTCTTCCACCATCCTTGGGACAACTTGAGGCTTGGGTTAGATTTCTAGTTGCCCTGGGCCTGCCCAGCACTGCTGCCCTGGGGCCAGCCCCATTAGCTATTTGTGAAACAGTGGTTGGTGAGAGGAGGGATGAACAAAACCAGGGTATCGAGAGGAGAGAAGCAGGAGTCACACTGGCAGCTCTTACCGGACGACGGTGGGGAAGAGCTCGACAGAGTACACGTAGACGATGGTAAAGGTGGCAGCTGTGGCGATCCTCCCCACCACGGCCAGCATGATGACCACCACAGGCAGATCTTGGGGACAATGCCAGTCAGTCACAGGAGGGTAGATGCCCCAGAACCTAGGTCCTGCTCCCGGGCTCCCACCCCGGGCTCCTAACCCCGGGAAGCCCTTACTCCTGAAAGCAGAACTGTTGGTCTACCCCTGGCAGCTAGGGGTGGGGCAAGGGGAGGGGGCAACCAGTCCTGGTACCTGCTGGGATGAAGACGATGGTGATACACATGAGCCCACCCAGAACCTGGGTCCCCAGCTGGCTCCATTTGCGGCCCAATCTCTGCATAATGAAGATGCTGGAATAGCGGGCAGGCACCTCAACTGCTCCAAAAATTAGCTGGGTCAGGTAGATGTCCAGGCCGAAGTCTCCCACTTTCAGGCCCAGGCCGAAGTATACCACACTGGTCGAAAACCTACAAAGGACCCAAGGGCTCCGGCCACTGCTGGGTGCTGAGACACCATTGCACCCACAGGGAGAGGCTGCCTCAGTCAGTCGCCACAACAGAGACATTGGCGCAGCCAGGGGAGCCTTTCCCAGCCAGAGGGAGCCGCCACGCCACTACTCCACTGACACACACCAGGGAGTGGCAGGCCTTCTGCTCTGTCCACAGGGAGGGGCACGGGCCCTGGGCACTCACCAGACACAGAAGAGAATCAGGGTCACCTTCCGGAGCTGGGGGTGTCTGAGCAGATCCAGGGCATTCCCCACGGGGCTTGTTTTCTCTGAGACCAACTGGGAGGAAGGTGCAGAGTGAGGCCCAGGGTGGGTCTTACCTCGGGACAGGGCTGGCCGGGGCCTGCTGGAAGTACCTGGCTCAGGAGCTCTGGGGAGAGTTTCCGCCTGTTGACCACGGCCGCCTTCTGGATCACTTGTTTAGCCTCCTCTATCCTCCCTTGGGTCAGGAGCCACCGTGCAGACTCTGGCAGAGCCCTGTGGGCAGAGAATGGCCGTGACTTTGGGGTCCTGCAGAGCTTTCCCAGCAGTTCCAGTTTAGACTGCACCCCACCCCCAGCCCTCACAGGCTCCCTCTCCCAGCCCAGCCTGTGAGCATCCCATGAGCGTGGGTGCTGCACTCCAGCCCCACCACACACAGCACGGCTGGCCTAACCGGCTTGTTCCTGCCAGCGTCTGCTCACCGGAAGTAGAAGAAGAGCAGCAGGACAGGCGCAGTGCCAGCGATCTGGAAGAGCCTCCAGTTGCGGACACCATAGGCGAGTCCTGCCAGCACCATCTGCCCGAGGGCGAAGACGCAATGGGACAGGACCACGGCCTGGGTCCTCCACGAGGGCCCCACCCACTCTGTAACTGTGGGAACAGAGGGTGAGACTGGGCCAGCCCCTGCCCACTCAGTCCCTGTTACTCCCAAACGCCACCACGTCAGGCCCAGCAAAGGAAGCTCTGGTGTGACTGCTTCGGGTGCGGAGTGCCTGACAAGGCCCAGATACTCACGCAGGGTGACGTTACTGAAGGTATATCCAGAGACGGCGGTGGCCACAGCAAAGCGCAGGGCCATGTAGAGCTCGAAGCTGGGCACGAAGGCTGTGGACATGCCGATGATGGCAAAGAGCAGCAGCTGCACCAGGATGGCGGCTTTGCGGCCAATCCTGAGGAAGCAGGGCGCCCGTCAGGGGAAGGGCCCCCCGGGAACCCACCTGAGGGGCTGGGAGCAAGGGAGCCCAGCTCGGCCCTGGGGGGTCCGTCTGACGGAGGGGGCATGGCCTTATCCTAAAGGCCAGTGGGAGGGCACAAGGGGGAAACACGGGCCGGTACCAGGAGCCTAGCAGCACGCTAGGGCCTGGCTGAGCTGGCCAAGTTCTCACCTGTCGCAGAGGGGTCCAAAGATGAGGGCCCCGACGAGGAGCCCAGACATGTACACTGACTGTGAGATCTCCTTCAGGTACTGCCGATCGCACACCAGGTTGAACTGAGGCAGACACAAGCAGATGTGAGTCTAGGGCAGCATCAAGGGCAAGTCCTTCCCCACTTGGGCCCCCACAAACCTCTTAGGGCAGATGCCTATGGTTCCCAAAATGTGCACCATGGCTCCGCCGGGTGCCCTAGTGAACCCGCTGGGTACAGCAGGATATTTAAAAGTTGGCGGGGAAATACAACAGTACTTGACATTGGTCTGACATCACACGACTACTCAGGAGAGTTCACAGTTGCATCCTGAGATCATACTGCTTTCCTTTCAATGACGTCATATCTATGGGAAGTCCTGTTTGTGGCAGTTGCTGTGAAAGAAAAGCAAACCGCATATGAAAGTCAAGTGGAACAGAAAAAGGTGGCAGCGCTGACGCACTGAGGAGCTGTGCAGTGCCAGGTAGGTGCATATTATGCATCCTATCAGCAAGTAACTGTATTTATTTAAGAATGAAAGTAAAACATTTTTTCTTTCAATTCACGTGTTTTTTTTTTAAATAACTGGTAAATTATTAGGACATAAACACTTGTTGTTTGGAGTTCGTTGCTTAATATGTAGAACTGTTAGGTATTTCCTTCGGCCCAGGGATGCCATGCGGAATGACTGACACTCTAAGGATGTCACGTTTGGGAACCTCTGACAGACCTTTTATTGCTGCTTCCTGAGAACAGGGCCTCTTCCCCACAGCCAGGCACCCTGTGACCCATTTGGGCCTCTCCAAGTTTTCCCATGTGGCTGCAAAATCTCCCTGAGAAGCCCACCACGCACAGGCAATCGGAATGCTAAGGGGCCTTCACACATGCCTTGAGGAAGGCGGTTAGGATAGGGGAGCGCGCGCGCGCACACACACACACACACACACAGGGAGGGAGAAAAAGACAGAGCAAGAAAGAGCAGCTAGCAAGCAGGAGGAGGGAGGGAGAGAAAGAGAGAGAGAAGGTGCACCAGAGATGCTAATCCACCTAGAGACTTACAGAGAGAACTCAGGACTTACAGACCGGGAAACCAGGAGGAGAAAATGTCCAGGTCCATCTAGCTCTGTGCACATGTCTATGGTACGTGCCCACACAATACCCTTGGCCGCCCCCCACCCCCACCAAGTTCTGGTTCCTGGGGTGGGGGGGAGGTTCTGTGCCCCTTGCACACAGCTCAGTTCCATACACAAACGTGTGTGCGGGAACATGCCATGTGAGCTCTCCTCCAGCTCTGCAGCAGTGGCTAATGCCTTTGAGCGCTCACCCCATGTAGGGACGATGTTAAATGCTTTACAGGCATCGTCTCATGGAATTCTAACAATGATCCTTGACTTATGTTTCCCAGAAGGAGGAAAGGTTAAGCAGCTAATCCCAGGTCCCACAGCTGGATGGTGGCTGGTGAAGTTGAGACATCCCTATTGCCCTAGACCAGGAATGAGTCTGAGTGAAGACTAAGAGAATGTTTGCTGAATGAATGAATGAACTAATCCCTATACCTAGCTAACTATCCAGTCACCATCAGTTTATTATAATAACCTTTAGCAAGAAATTAACCAATCCAGGTGTACCATTGTGCTCATGCTTCTGTTCTCCGGGACAACTGTTAATTTTCAAGACCTTCCAATGTGTGTCAATTGATTAACTGACTGCCCCTGGGAGCAAGGTGGGGAAGGACAGGGGGCTTGAAATTGTTCCACCCAGTCATGTCCTGTTTGGTTTCTGTCTAGCACCCACAGATTTCCTTTGTAGGAAGATGCCATTTTAAATAACTAAGAAGAAGTAAAGACTTGCTGCTGTCAGGCTCTGGAGTCAGAATTGAGTGGCTTTTTGTGATCCTGAGCCTGTTGGCTGATCTGTGTCTTGGTTTCCCATGAGCAAAATGGGAATAAAACATAGTACACAGTATCGTCTGATGCGATTAAAGATCAGATGGATTAAACATGTAACATGCTCAAGTCCATGTTTGTTCACGGGAAGCTCTCAGTCCATGTCAGCAAGGATGAGGGTGTGCTGGCCCCTGTGCCCATGAAGATCTCAGCTGGTGACATATACACCTCAGACACAAGGGCTCTGCAGGAATGACTGCCAAGCCATGGGAGTCTTCCAAGCCAGCAGCCGTGGGTAACAGCCACCATTCACGACCTCCCTGAAGGCCACATAGCCTTACTCATTAAATCCTCATTCTAACCTCATGGCAGCTTATTTCCACCGTGCAGCAGCAGAGACTGAGGCTTGCAGAGGTGCCGAGTTGTGCTCAAGCTCACCTGGTGGTGTCGTGTTGCAGGTGGTACAGAGATGAGAGGGCTCCAGCTTGGGATGCCAGTCATCACCCTCCCCAGCCCTAACGCCCACAGTGGCTCTGTCTGGGGCCTGCTACGCAGTCTACACAATGCCATCTTCATTTTGTGGAGCACAATGCATTGTCCCTCCCTGTTCCAGAACCCTCAGGGGCTCCCTTTGGTCTCTAGGAGGAAGCTCACATTCCTCAGCACTACATCCAAGACACTTTAAGAGGAGGCTCTTGCCTACGTCTCAGCCGCTTATGTTCTGTCAGCATTGCTCACACAAGCCAGGCGTTTTCATGCTCCACGCCCCCGAGATGGCCGCTCTCTCTGCTTCTCCTTCCACCCATTCCTGCCTCTTCTTTGGTCCCCGGACAGACCACACTATTGTTGCTATTCACTGACAGTCTGTTCCCCCATCCTCCAAGATTCAGAGTCTATGTGGACAGGGCTGGGAGTCATTTTGTGTTTTACCAAGGACAGGCACCCAGAAAATGCTGAGCAGGTGTGGTGAGGAGGAGAAACGTACTCTTCAAGAGCACACAGTGTATAAGAAAATATGCTCTTTTCTTTTCAAATACATACTGTTTGTATTTCAGTTTAAATATGAAGCTGCCATTTACAATAAGGAAACTGGGGATGTCAGCTCAGCCAGGGTCCTCTGAGTCGGTGTGCAGAGCCCCTCCTCATGGACAGGGAGTAGAGGTAGAAGATCTCACACCAAGACAGCTCCACTCTGGGACCGAGCTTGGGATTATCATGTGATGCAGGGCCCAAAGTACCAAAGGTGGACATTCCTTCGGGAGTCACAGTCCTTGGGAGGGTGAGGGTGGGAGGGAGCACGTCAGGGTAATACAAGAGGGCCAAGGCCCAATCCCAATATCAGCACAGTCTAGTTTGATGACTGAGGCTAAAGAGAGAGGTTCCTGAGCGCTGCCAACACCCCACGGAAAAGCTGAGGCTAACATTGCATTTGAAATATTTAAAGTGGGTACAAAACTATTTCAGCAATGCAGACAATTAAGTGTGCTGTTGTGAGCAATCGTGCATTGGGAAAGCATAACTCCTGATATCCTAAACTACAAACAAATTTCCATCTCAATATGTCCTGTTTCTGACAACCACGCAGTCACAGTTATGATTGGTGCAGAGCATATACACTTGGACTTTGTACACTGTAGGGCAAGAGGACCATGGCAGATTGCAACTGCTGAGTATTCACAGACGTATTTCTAGTCAGTTTTTACTGTTATCTCTGTCCTCATTTGAAAATGTAAAAGAAAAGTGGGTGCCTGAGATAACTCACTCCTGCAAAGACTCCTTTCTTGCTTGTGAAGACCCGAACGGATGTCAGAGATGTCCCCTGTACTACTGAGAAACTTGCCAAGGACAAACAGAACAGACGGAAGCCTGTCACTGCAGAGGCTGCGGGAAAGCTGGCCTCTGCTGAAGGCTGCTGCGCGTGCGCAGTGCTCCGCACTCACACCGAAAGGCACGGAGGGCGTGCTTGACAGAGCAGCACTGGCTCCCTGAGCCTGTAGAGCCGAAGAAGAGCCACCGCTGTGTGCTGCTGGAATGTCTCTCCATAGCCCTTCCTGCACAGCTGGCGCCAGCATCATACTGAAAGCAATCTTTAAATCAAACTATAGATTAAAAGTTGAAGCTCATTTTCTGGGATCGTGACAAATGCCCTGCACCCACTCATGTGTCCTCATGCAAGTCGAGGCATATAGGTGCGCCTCCCCGTCCCTCCCCCAATACTAGCTAACTTTGAGTCACTGTCTATTGTCGGAAAAGTGATCAGTACTAGTTCATCTTGGTGTTTCCACGAAATATTTATTTGTTTAAAAGCAAGTCATGCTTATGATGACGCTCTAGCACATCGACTCCAGTTGTGGAAGCTGCTCCTCGGTCCCACTCTACAGACCGAAGTGGGAAATCTTAGTGTTATTGTTGTTTTCTTTTTGCGTCACGGTAGGGAGCAGCGTGTGTGTGGTTTTTAGTCTTGTTTTTTTTTTGATTCCTTAACTAGTGTATGGCCCGTAAGGGGAGGAGGCCAGACTCATTCCACATTCTGCTTCCCGGATTTGGTTTAGGAAACATGTTCCCTGGCTGGTGCTCTTAGGCTGGGGTGTAGGAATGCCTCATTTAACAACACACTCCTTTTTGAAAGCTGCCTTTTCTCTCCACCCTCGAGTAGATCCAGTAGTTGATGGAACTCACTAAAGTGGAGGGGACCCATCTTGCCCCGCCTTGTTTCTAGGATGCACTATAATGTGGCGGCAACTTTCGAAGACATTTGTTGGCTATTTGCTGATTTTTTGAAGTTGGTTTCTAACTTCTTTCACTGATACATGAAGAAAAGTATTGCACTTTTTGAAATACACCAAATGGATTGAATTCAAAATATATATAAAAAAGTTTTCCCTGTCAATCACTGTCTTATATGCCTAACATAAATGTGCAGCTTAATAGTGTATGACACGGTGATCCCAGAACATAGCTGAAGATCTCGTATGGAGAGGAAATGTGAGGGTGGTGCTACAAGACAGATGTCTCTGGAATGATTCACATCCTCTTTCCAGTTAGGGAGGTCTGCTTCGTTAGGAAGCTAGGGGTGGACTGGGGGCAGGGAGAACACTTAACAATTTGGGGACCAGTCAGGGGACTCCTCTTATTTCGTATGTTTGGCATACGAGGAACCCTGGAACAGCCAGTTAAGGCTCTCTAGTTTAATAAAAATCATGGAAAAAGTCCCATGAAGACTCTTCATAAGTGTTAATAGAGATTCAACCAGCTTATTTTGGTTGCAGTTTCCAATTTTGAAAAATGTTTAGGTAATCTTTTCCACCTTCCCCAAATCCTAATTCTTACAGATTCATTAGCGTTAACCAATGCTTTCTTATGTGTCAATTCTATTATATGCATTTTTTCAGATGCATTAAACATACAAAAACCAAAAAGGTCTCAAATCCTTGAAAACATCCCGTCCAGTTCCTAGGCCCTGCCTACCCCTATTGCAGGCACACGAAGTTGTCTCCTGCTCCCTGCTGCCAGCCTTTCTTGTGCACTTCTCTGTCTGCAAAGGCCTTCCTCTCTCTCTAGCAACATTTTTCTAGTATCTTCGTACCCAGCTCACATACCATCTCCTTCGGGAAGTTGCCTGCCCATTCTCTGCCCCAGAGGAAGCAAGTTCTGGGCCTCGGAGCCCACCCAGCCCTTTATTCTTTGCGAGGGGCCCAGCTCTTGCCCTGACCACCAGGCATTCTTGTATTATAGAAAGGGAACTAAGTACCTCCTTTCTCTGACTGTTCCCTACATAGTTGAGACTTAGGGGGCTTTGGCTGAATAAAATTGCCTGAACAGTTCACATGGGGTGTGAACAAGGGATAGAGTAGGGTCTGAGAAATCTGGAAGGTTTATTGGGCTTTGTGGCTGATGATATTTGGTCAGGTTGGCAGAGAGTTGATGAGCACATACCACAACATTTTAGCGCCAGTGAAGGCTGGAGACCCCCATGGAGGTGATGACGGAGAGGCCACTGAGGCTCAGCGAAGGCTGGGCTGGGCTGGGCTAGGTCCAGAGACAGGAGAGTTCACAGGTTACTTAGCTCTCCCTGCAGGGAAGGGAGGAAGAGAGTCAGGAGGACAGGCAGGACATAGCCTCAGGTGGCCCAGGTCCTGGGGGCAGGTTTATAGTCAGACATTAAAAAGTGAAAGTCAGACTTTGGGCCGGGCGCGGTGGCTCACGCCTGTAATCCTAGCTCTCTGGGAGGCCGAGGCGGGCGGATTGTTTGAGCTCAGGAGTTCGAAACCAGCCTGAGCAAGAGTGAGACCCCGTCTCTATTAAAAATGGAAAGAAATTAATTGGACAACTAAAAATACATAGAAAAAAAAAATTAGCTGGGCATGGTGGCACATGCCTGTAGTCCCAGCTACTCGGGAGGCTGAGGCAGAAGGATCGCTTGAGCCCAGGAGTTTGAGGTTGCTGTGAGCTCAGTGCCACGGCACTCTAGCCGGGCAACAGAGTGAGACTCTGTCTCAAAAAAAAAAAAAAAAGAAAATGAAAGTCAGACTTTGGTTAAAACAATGTCCTGAAAGCCTTTTAAAAAATGCTTTTTAAACCGTAAGGGTAAAAAAAAATAAATGTTTAATCTCTGGGTGAGAATTGCACAGATACTCC